>JASANC010002115.1:0-18227 GCA_030248135.1 Theristus sp. LFF4_11
TTGACCTGCTTAGTGCTAAATCACATGTGGGGGCACGTTCAGAAAATAAAGTAAAGAAGTACAGAACAGACAACGCGTTGTTGCAAACTGGAAATAGGGAAAGTAAGAAACAACCAACTAAACTGAAGCCAGAAGGTATTACAAGCTATGTTCCTGGAACTTTTTTTCTGTTTTTGAGGCAGAAACAAACAACATGTTTGCTTTGGAAAACAAGCCCAGTGCTCGCAGTCTTTTGAAAGTCGCCATGTGAGATTCAAAATGACTTCAAAAACAGTACCCGCTCAATGCAGGCCACAAACAGCTTCTAACAAGACGAGTTTGTCAAAGGCCATGTTTTCCAACGGAAAATTACAGCTTTTGATAAAGCTTTCTGGAAATTTATTGTTTTTTTTCAAGAGCTGGTGAATCGCAATAAGCTAGGTGAATCTGTTGTATGTTTTATTGGGGAAAAAACGGGGCCAAATTTATTGCCTAGGCTCCACTCCAGTTAGCCATATATCAGCTGAACTTTTGACACAAAAAGTGAAACCGTAAAATTATCAAAAATTTTATTTTTTCTGTCACTTGAAACTGTTAGTTTAACTGAAAAGTACGTATAAACATGTTTTTAGACGCAGATACAATTTCCGTTTTTTCAATTTTTTACAAACAAACGCGTTTTTTTAATCACGGACGTTGGAAAATAGTTTTTTTTAAACGGTGTCAACTCAATACTTTCGGTCAAGACTGACTGATATTGGAAACGAGTTGCACTGACTGATATTGGAAACGAGTTGCCACCAGCCAAACAAAGCCGTTTCATGGTTGAACTATACCAAGCACTATGACGTTCTCTATGCAAATAAACATATTGTATGCCATTAGAATCAGAAAACGGCAAAAGTTACAGTGAGTGCCCGGGGTTTCAATTATTATAAAAGCCATCCTATTCTTCATTGTTTTTCGAAATGGAACAAAAAATAACGAAAGGCCGAAATAACCTACCAGAATTTAACCTAGGTTTCTTGCATCCCAATGGGTGCAATTTGCACCTCAAAGAATCATCAGCAGCAAAAATATTTACTGAATTTGCACCTCACTGCAATGGGCTGTAAAATGTCCAAAGTATTGTTTAATGTGACAAAAGTTTACAATTTTTTAGACGCCTAACAACAAACCCTTAAAAACGGTAGAAAATGGCATTCTGAATAAACTTTGACCTTTCCTGGCGTTTGATGTATCAAGTTTTTTTTTCAATTTGCATTCTTTTTTGACTGACGGACGCAAATTGCATCTTGCCTGGTGATTTTGAAAAAAACCTAGCTTTCAACGCTGATGGCAAGCCGGTTGTGTTCTTCTGCGTATTTACATAATGGAAACATAAATGGCACTTTGAGAGATAGTGCGAACAAAAAAAGTCCTCAAAAATACAGTATCAAATGCAATTTCAACAAAGAACAGAAATTTGCATGAACTAAAAGGACGAATGAAACAACGATAGACTCATGAAATTGTCATTCTGTTCGACAATTAAAACATCATGGTTTTTAACAGACCACACACAATAACAATATCGGTTCATGTTTGTTCAATTGACAGACGAACGTTCCATTAACGTCACTTTATGGCTTAACGGCACGAGACCGCAGCTGACGCAAAAATAAACAAAAAATAAAGTGCAAAAGTATGATAGAAAGCGACGGATCGTAACAAAAACCAGCTATTTGCCGTAAATCACACGAAACCAGGCCAAAGTCTCTGCCAGTGTAGTTCTAAAAGGAAATTAGGAAACTTTCAAATGTGGAAAACGGCGCCTTGACATTGCGCCACTCCTTCCGACACTTGCAACACTATCACAATTTCCATGCTGGATTGTGCTTAAAATATCACATATTTTTGCGCAATTCCCGCTTGTCAAATTCAAGAAGCTATGCCAGTAGCGTGTCATGTGAATTATTATTGTGGGAAATCCAAAAATACACATTCAGGCACAAAACACTGGTACGACCGTGAATGAGCGCGCATGAATGACCCGGCAAGTTTCTGGCAGTCAGTTGCGTGTGCGTGAATTTGAGGCAAATTGCAAGTATTTTATATGCACGTTTGCTTTTTTATCAGTTGCATACACTGCGAGACAATAGCGGTTGATTATTGCTGCAATGCACATTTGTGCTTTTCCCATGTCCAAAAAACTGACCGAAAGAATTGAAATTCATTCATGGACGAACGTTTGTAAATGTCAAACTCGCAAAATTCGAAACTGGTAAAAACGTTGGCGAACGCTAAGTTATTGGCAATCAGCTGATTGGTTGGTGATCACGTGATGCATGCTTTCTGTGCAAGCACTGCTTTGGGGCGGAGTCGGTCATGTCCTGCCGAAGAGATGTGCATCGCGTGATCACCAACCAATCAGCGGTTACCTATAACTATATTACCCATGATTACCTATAATTTAGAGTTCGACTGGTGTGTGGGGTGGTGTGCCGCCACAACGGTGTTTGAAATTCGGTGATCTGCAGATTTGGAAGCGCACAGTTTAGCCAACAGAAGAAGGCAACTGATGGGTCAATGTGTGAAAAAATCAAAATCGTGTCGTGTTTTGCATTTCGCAGTTTTTTTCGTTTTTCAGCATCTTAGAACCTGTCTCGTTCTTCTGTATGGTGTCTGTCATCATTTCCACACGGAATGATCGGATAGAAAAAATTGACCTGTGGTGACTTTGTGCGTTCATGTGGTGCGTATAGTGTGAAGTGAATGAGCAAATGATGACGAAACACAAATAATGTTCAGTTTCAGACGGTTGGCAGAAGTTTCTCCAGCGAGAGAAAGCTTATCAGAACAACATGAGAATGAGATGCGGACAGCAAAGCAACGACTGTCGTGTAGCGATACGTCCGAAACGATCGGGTGCAATCGTGTGATATTATCAACATCGATTTGCTTGTCAGACGAAGTTGTCACGAGCGTGTGGAAGACAGATGTTTCACAGTTAAATGAGTAAACGCTTGGTAACGAAACGAATCTTTCGGTTTGGGTTTGCCTTTGGTTTGTCTCTGGAATAGTGGACTACCCCACCGAATCTGAAGCCGGTGAGCTGTTTTTCTGTTCAGATTGGGGGTAATTAGTGGCGTTTTGAGGGTCCAAGAAGATGTATGATGTCGGTTTGGAAAAAGGGAAAATGAAGTCACCGAAACAAAATCTGGATTCTGGAAAGTTTTGCCGTACATAGGTTGGTCAATCGGGAGGCGTTTGCATATCAAACGCGTTTCTTCTGACTCCCTGATTGATTTGGCACATCTTTGGTTTTCCAATTTTGCTAAATTATGCTTAAAATATGCTAAAGTTAAATATAAACGAGTATTTTATTCAAAATTAGCAAAATTTACAAGAATTTCAAGCAAACACAGGCCGAAAACAGTCACAAAATTTCAAGGAGTTGTTATGGTATCCTACACTTGTGTGTGCCAAAATTTCCTGATTTTCCGTTTTTGTGTTGTTTTTGTTGTTAATGCGCCGAAAAATAAATTTATTCAACTTCATCAATCAATCAGTTCAATTCAATGTTTCATTATTTTCCCGAAAACTTTTTTTGCAGAATTAAAACGAAAACAAAAGAGACTACGTATACGTGTGGATGACGTCGAAGGCACGTCGACAGTGGTAAAAGCAAACAAAAAAATTGTGGATTGTGTGTGAAAATCGAGTTGATTTCCAGTTCTGAAACTATTTTCAATATTGTCAAATTTCACCTCTTTGCTCAAAAAGCCCCATCGGCGACCGTTCAAAGAATCATATTGAACTTGACACCAAAATGCCGTACATTTCAAACAGTATGTTTGATGGGTGATTCTGTTTGATTTTTTTAAAATAAGATTAGGATTTGTTGAAATAAGAGCTTGAAACTTATTTTGCTTCGCTTCCGCTAGATTTCAACATTTTTGCTAGTTCAGAGAACATTCGCCAGATCTAAGCAATGATTAAAAAGAGGAAATTCAATGTCAATTGTTTCTGTTTTCCATTTCAGGTGGCGAAATCCGGGAGGCACAGCCGTTTGGCGTGAACAAAGTCGTCGCCTGGTTCTGGGGATTCATCTCATTTTTCACTCTCTTGTGAGCTTCATTGTAATTCTTCGCCAATTTGATTAACGTTTTTCTCCTCTCTTCGTTCAGTGGTGCTCCTCCAATCACTCACAGAGCAACAAGTCAAGCAGACACGGACCGAGGAGCTGCATTTGGACATTTCAACAGATCACTTCAAATGCATGAATAAATTTCACACTGTTCATTCAGCCTTCGAACGTTGGTCAATCCGAGCTACTCAAAAGGCGGCGATAAATACGAGACAGATCCGCGCGATCGGTTTCGAAGCCACGGCGGCGGTGGTGGTGGAGGGGGATACGGAGGAGGGGGCGGCGGAGGGGGGTCAGTTGTGATTTTGTTGTTTTCCCATTTCCCGTAAGCTTTGCCTAACATGGGCGAATCTACGATTTCGCTGATTGGCCGAATCGACAGTAAAAAACACGCCAATGTTGTTGTTGAAAACTAAGCTAGGTTGCTCAACAGTTGCAGTTTGATCTGTATTTTTTCGGGAATAAGTGATCAAGTACCAACTCTTTAGTTTTGTGTCTCCAAAAATCACAAAGACACAGATGAGAACATGAAAGGACTGGCATACATGAACAAGCAAACTGTCGAAACCGCAAGCAAACCGCGGAACTGCGCGCTACATACAAACCACTTCATTTTCCAAAAGAGTGCTTCACTATCAAACGCAAAAACGAACAAGAGAAATGCAACGGGTTCCGACGCTGGCGTTTCCTCGGAGTAGAGAACCGGCGACTTCGGTCGCAAACGCCAGCAACTCGGCTTCGCCCCTCCGGAGCGTTGCGCTCCGGCACAGAACAACAACAAGAGAAATGCAAGATCATGTTCAAAGTTTCTCACACCAAACTGCCGATGCACGTTTTTGCAGAGCGCCTCCGCGCATGCGACGTTTCGGTCGACTCGGCGGCGGTAACGGACCGGCGTGCCCGCCCATGGCGGCTGGCGGATGAGGGAGGTAAATGTCCGGGTTTCGGACCGGGCATTTGCGTACAGCAGCTACTGGGCGTTTGCATCGAATGGCTGAATCTGCGTCTAAACTAACTGTAATTTCTGTTTTGCCAAAAGAACTGTCGAATTTTTTCTTTGTGTACGTTTGCCTTATATGATTTTGTTTCAATCCAATAATAATCATCAGAGTGCAAATGAGCTACTGAACTGTGATACAGGCTTTGAGTGAACAATTTGGTTATTGTGGGTGGGTAATTTGAATTTCGTACTTAATTTTTCATTGACCATCGATGCAATGCTGTGGCTGCTGTTGTATATACCGTATTACCTCTATTAACCCCCCCCCCCCAAAATTAAACCCCCCCCCCCAAAAATAAACCCCCACCCCCTCGACAAGTTTCCAAATAATCCCCCCCCCCAAAAATAAACCCCCATGGGGGTTTATTAGAAACCTGTTTGAAACACATACCTAGCGAATTCAGTGGCTGAATGCAGTGACATTGGTGAAATTGTGCTACCATAGGCCCCAAAGGGATGAGTTAGTGGTAATTTCATTACAAAAGGCTGTTACAAAAGGAAATCTCTGTGAAAAGTAGAAGTTTCTGTGACTTTCTTGCCTGCCATGCAAGGTATTTTTGCCATTTTTTCAACAAACCCCCACCCCTAGAATTTGTTTGTAAATAAACCCCCCCCCAAAAATAAAGCCCCCCCCCCAAAAATAAACCCCCACCCCCAGAAGTCGCTGAAGAAATAAACCCCCATGGGGGTTTATTAGAGGTAATACTAGCAGTTTTTGAGAAAGCATATGATCGCGTCATGTCCTGTGACGTGTTTACCGGAAACCTCAATACTGTTGGGTCGGTTTACGCTGATGTTTGTGATGCGACGTATTTATCTAGTGTTCTTCTTCACATATTTTTGAATATTTAAAAAAAAATTCTTGACACTTTTGAACGCCATCTTGTATGGAGATTTTCTTTGTTTTGTATCTTAAGTGGAGATTTTCTTTGTTTTGTATTTGTGTCGGTCATTCATTGTTCGCTGGAGTGGATTTTTTACTGTATGAATCATTTTCTGTTATTACCAGCGTGTAAAATTGATATTTCTTTTTATTATAAGAGGCCTTCCGCCGAAAAATCGCCTGAGGGTGGACAGTCTAGAATTAGACTTCTCCGATTGGGCTCAAATTTTTGACACAGTCAACTAGGTCCAAAAACTCGGCCAAAAACCAATTTTTTTTTAGCCCAATCGGCTGAACTACGCGCGAATGGCAGCGATTTTAAAAAGGTACACTTTTTTTGGACAGCTCATTTTCTCGACCCCATTTTACGAAAAACGCTGCCATCAATGCGTGCATCCATCATTTGAGCTGAAATTTGCACTGCAGTTAGGGAACACCCTGGGCTATCTTTGGACAAGTTTTCAATTTTTTTTGCTTTTTGTGAGCGCGCGGCACAGTGGTTTGAACATAGCCCTTTTTTGAAGAAACGTGAAAATTCAAATGCTCCTGCAGGTGTGCCGACAGAATGGAATGCGCTCAAAATTGGTTTGTGAGTAGCAGTTTACCTGGGCTGACTGCACACCAAAAATCCAGTTTGTCCCGTACTTCTGTTACGAGTTACGGCGCGAAGAATTTGAATTTCCCTAGTAAAATGCCCCATTTTTATAAAATTTTGTAAACTTTACCAAAAAACTAGCGCCTTCTGCAGCTGTTAATCTCAAAATAGCTGTAAACAGGGGTTTTCAGATTCGCTGAAGAAGGTTCAGGCATTAGTTTTTTGGTTTGACCACACTGAACAAAAATAAACAAATATTTCAGAAAAACCCGCCTTTTTTTCCACTTTTGACGTCTCCTTCAAAGTCATGAGTAGGGTTGAAAAGGTAAAAATACCGTTTTTTACCGGTAAAAAAACGCGTTTTATTACGCGTTTTTTACGGAGGCTAAAAATGGGGTCCTGAAAAAAACGGGAAAACAACCAGGTATTTTTCCCGTTTTTTTCGGTTTTTTTTCGGTTTTTTCAATTTTTGACGTGAAATTTTTTAATTGTGTTTCCTTTGTTTTGGTCATAGTTTTGCGCTTAATGGATCCAACATCAAGTGTGCCCGACCCCGACCCGACGAAAACAAGAACCTGCGGGCAACACAGAAAAGCAGTATTTTGTTTTCTTGTTTTTCGTGTGCTTGTGTATGCGCTGAGTCCTGAGTGAAAAATTCGGATTTCCTTTTTGTATCCTAACTGGGTGATGACTTTGGCTTTTGCCTTTCTTTCGTCATGGGAGCGGACCACCAAGCCAAACACCCTTTCCCTATCGAATTGGCCGCGAACGCCAGAATTTGGCCGTTGATGAAGTACACGACAAAATGATTGATGAAGATGCGAATGAAGTCAGTGATGAGGAGCTGGATGAACTGTTGAACGAAGTAATAGAAACAGAAAATGATGAGCCCGGCATTCAGCAGCGGTAAAACCGCTCTGGTTCTTTTTTTCTTTGACATATGAATCTCTGTCCATGCCACTACCTGTGCGACGGTGTGTCGGAACACGGTGAAGATGCCGCAAAATAGGTGAATCTGCCGCAAATTTTACTTGCGGCATCTGCACCACGTTTCACCACACCGTCGCACGGTTCTGGTCCGTACACATCCATATATGTCTTTCTTTCTATGCAGCTACAAAAAGTGGTACTGTGATTGAGCTTGTGACCAGATTTCCGGTTGTGATTGTGACCATACCAAAGAATAAACATACATATGCCTTGGTCAATTGTTCGAAGCTGTATTTTATTGAATTTCATGTTCAAAAGCCTGTCAGAATTATGGTTTCTGTTACATTGGCAAAAACACACTTGTGGGTTGTGTTTTGTCACGAAAGACTAACTTCAACAACTCGTAACTTGTTGTACGAGTCTTCGTACCATTGGTTTTCAACAATTCTCACCAAATAATACTCTGTTTTTTTCCCGTTTTTTTCCCGGTAAAAAAACGGTAAAAATACCGGGTTTTTTACCGCGATTTGAAAAATACCGTTTTTTTCAACCCTAGTCATGAGCGTCTAAAAATGCGCCGACAGCAGCGATTTTACTGAAAAGTGGTGTGAAACTGGCAGTATATGTGTGCTGCGTGTGTACCAAATTTCAACGCTCTCCCATATTTGTTGGCTAAGTTACAGGGCCTTTACCACACAGACTTTGTGTTTTTGAACATATCGAGCAGTGTCGGCAACAAATACGCCAGTATCATAACTGAAGCGAGTGCGCACCTGTGTTTTTTCGACGCTGAATTCGAATCTGACTTTAGATTTTTGCCCCGGGCATTTTTTTGCCCAAAAATTGGGCAAAAACACAGTTTTTTTTGCGTTTTCAGTGTTTTTTTGTTTCAATGTTTTAATTTTATGCGTGAATTTCGTATTAAAAGCTACTTTCTAATAGATTTGCAACCGCTGTACTTGAATCAGTTTTTATATTTTGCAACTGACCACTTGCTCACACAAAAAAATGGGTAAAATGTTAATTTTTTGCTTTTTTCATATGTTTTCGTTTCACAGTAAAAAATCAGTTCAGAAACAACTTTTAATTTTAATTTTTAATTTGCCAGGGTAGAGTTCAAGATCGCTGAACTTGATTCTAACCTTAGATTTTTGCCTCGGACATTTTTTGCCCAAAAATTAGGCAAAAACACTTTTTTTGCGTTTTCCAGTGATTGTTTTGTTTTAATTTCTAATTTTAAGTGTGGACTTCCCGACTGCGCCTAATCCATATCTGCAGTTAAATTTTGCAACTGACCCATCTTTCTGTAGACGTTTTTCTTTTTGTGTTTGAACTAGACTTGTAAATTGTTGTTAATTTGTCCTCGGGAATTTTTTAAGCGGATGAAGTTGAATCTGTTTTTCGTTTTTAAAACTGGTGCTTTTTATTTGCCCCAATTTTACCCAATTGGGTACAAACTGACACTTTCAACTGTTTGTTTGGAACTTACATTATGAATGGTTTTGCGTTTCTTTGATGCTTGAGATTGATGAATTCAGGTCTGCTGTCATGCATCATGCACCGAAACTAGTGTTTTTACCCAACTGGGTAAAATTGGGGTAAACAAAAAGCACCAGTTTTAAAAACCAAAAACAGATTCAACTTCAGCGGCGTATAAAAATTTTCGATGACAAATTAACAACAATTACAAGTCTAGTTCAAACAGAAAAAGGAAAACGTCTACAGAAAGACCATAGTGTAGATTTTTTACCCGTTTATAAGGGTTAATAATGGGGCAGTTGCAAAATTTAACTGCAGATGTGGATTAGGCGCAGTCGGGAACTCCTAGGAAGTGGTTTTCAAAATTGTTTTCAAACTTATTCATTACTATGAAACGAAAACGTCTGAAAAAAACAATCACTGGAAAACGCAAAAAAAAGTTTTTGCCCAATTTATGGACAAAAAATGCCCGAGGCAAAAATCTAAGGTTAGAATCAAGTTCAGCAATTTTGAACCCCCCTGGAGAATTAAAAATCAAAATTATGGCACAACGCGGGCACGTAGGAGTAAGCGGCTTTCCTTATATAGTACGGTGATCAAGCGCTCTACACAGAAAACTCACAAAACTACGATAGCCTATGCGTTGATTTCTAAATGCCCTAGGGTTGCGTGTGCGTTTCCTAGTTCGCTCCACCAAAGGATGGATCTGAGCGGAGTCATGGTGGCCTAAAGGATTTCCTGATCAAAAACTTATGTGGCAACACTAAGTTGCATGGTTCCCTACATACGAGCTTGGACAGCTGTTCTGCAGACATGTGGACAGCGCGGGTGTTCGCATTTTAGGGCGCAAGTGGGAGAGAGAGTGGAGTCTATAGCGAGGACTGTCATTGTCCAACTAACCTTTTAGTTTCACGGTATTTCGTTGGACCAAGGTACACAGTCACTTTGTTGATGATGTTTTTGTTAAACTTCCACCAGGAATATTTCCCACACTTTATTTTAAGTTTGATTCAATGGCTCACACAGACTGACTAAAAATAGAGAAATTTCAAATTATATAGCATGCGATTTTTCATAAAAAATAAGGTCCCACCCCAAAAGTGTTCTGATTGGTTTCAAAAAGTAATTTTACGGAAGCTGATTGGATGACAAATTTTAGTTTTTCTAGTTTACAAAAACCAGCATAAAAAGAAGTTTCGTTTTACTGAAAATTGTCCCGAAGCTTATCAAAATAAACATTAATCATCCCGCATGTCTGTTTTTCAGTTTTCTCTGGAATTTACAGCAGCGATTTCTAACAACTGATAGGCATGCACAAGCACAAGCATTCACCCGAAATTACTAAAGTGTAACTAAAAATAGCGCGAAAACAAGTAAAGTTAAGTAAAGTGAACGGCAAAAATGGGTTACACCCAGGCATCGTGCACATGCAAGAGAATTTTTCTTTACTTTCAAAAAGAAAACAATTTACAAACCCAGAAAATGTTTTTCTAATCAGTTAGTTTGCATCTCCGAAAAACATTCTCGAACAATTACCCCATTTGTCACTTTCTTATGTAAACAATCCCGGGCATGAAGTTAGAAATACTGTATACTTGCAAGGTCGAAAAAAATAGAAATTTCGTGAATGTTAGAGTTACCATAACCTGGTTAGATTTGATAGTTCATTACTTTTGTTTTTAAAAGCTTTATTAAATTAGCAGAGTGAGTATAGACTAAATTGATTTTTCGTCTGATAAAATAATTTGTTTAAATGGAATATATTGTTCCCAAAGATTTTTCATCACAAAGTAGATTTTAGTTTGTGTGTTATCAAGTTTTGTAGCGTTGGTCACGCATCAAGTTCCTTTCGATTGTGTGTTGTTGCAGTTTGTAGATATCAGGTTGAGTCACCCACAAATTATTTTGTCACAATTAAAAAGCTGTTTCTGAACTGATTTTTTCCTGTGAAACGAAAACATGAAAAAAAGCAAAAAAATCAACATTTACCCATTTTTGGGTGAGCAAGTGGTCAGTTGCAAAATATAAAAACTGATTTAAGTACAGCGGTTGCAAATCTAGCAGGAAATAGCTTTTAATACAAAATTCACGCATAAAATTAAAACATTAAAACAAAAAAACACTGAAAAACGCAAAAAAAACTGTGTTTTTGCCCAATTTTTGGGCAAAAAAATGCTTGGAAGTAGTATAGTGGTGTATAAACTTCTGGCCCGAGTTGAAAAATGCTTGAGCCAGGAGTTTGTTACTTTCGAATACGGTATGTTTGTTTTGTTAAACTTCTTGCTCGAGTTTATCGCTGTTACTCTTGATATTCGGTGTTTTTATTTTGTTAAACTTCTGGCCCGGCTATAACATTTGCGTGATATTAATTTTCGATCATGTGAGACTTGTTAAACTTCTGTCCAGAACTTTTGTTGTTATAAGGCCAGAAGTTTCACAAGAACGCTCGCACCGGCTACGGTCATAATAAGCGTGAATTGTATGTTACGTGTCATCTGAGCGCCCGGCTATTACATTTGCGTGATATTAATTTTCGATCATGTGTGACTTGTTAAACTTCTGGTCCTTCTGTGCAAGCCAGAACTTTTGTTGTTATAGGGTCAGAAGTTTCACAAGAACGCTCGTGCCGGCTACGGTCATAATAGGCGTGAATTGTATGTTACGGTCATCTGAGCAAAACCCCTCCAGAAACATTTCGAATACGGTATGTGTGAAACGTCTAGCCTCAGAGCAATTCTGTCATGCGGAAGTGAATTATTAAGTGTCTGCACGCAATAAAATGTTACAATTAAAGATAAATTGTGGCCTGTGCACTCACGTTTAATAGAACACAAATCGGACCGAGTTAAAGTTCTGGCCTCAACGTATTTTCATTGGTTGAAAGCCAGAACTTTACAATTTCTGCATTGTCACATGATACTATTTCAAGAAAGACAAGAAAAAGTTCGAATAGTAACATCAGCAGCATGGACTTGAACCATGCAATTCAAGTTCGAACTTTTTCTTGCCTCACCTGGCGTGCGAACCACTGCACCACAGAGGCCCTAACTGTCTGCAATAAAATATTGACCAAGTGTCAGTGCAAGTTTAATATTTACTTGGCTAAACATACAGAGAACCGGCTTGCGTGCTGTTGATATCGAAATATTCATCAAAACAACATACGACTGCACAAAAAAACTGCACAACAGAGAATCGGAATGATTGAAACACAAAGAAATGCACAACAGAAAACCGGAATGATTGAAAAATGGTAGAAACTGGAAAGTCGTTTTTTTTGAAACTCTGATCGAACTGCAAAGTTGTTGTTTTGTTTACTCCAAAAACAACGGCTCTGCAGCAAAATAAGAATTCAACAAATCGGTCGAAAATTGGAAACAAATCATGGTCGAAACTAATGGTCAATTTGAAAACTCTGCAGCAAAATAAAAATTCAACAACAATCGTGTTTTAATAAATTGGTCGAAATCGGTAATAATCAAATCATTGTCAAAAAAAGCAAAACTCCGATCGAACTGGAAGGTCGTTGTTTCTGAATGTTCCGATCGAACTGCAAAGTTGTTGTTTCGTTTACTCCAAAAACAACGGCTCTGCAGTCAAACAAGAATTCAAAAAATCGGTTGAAATTGGTAACAATCAAATCATGGTCGAAACTAACGGTTAATTTGAAAACTCTGCAGCAAAATAAGAATTCAACACCAACAAACGTGTCTTTCAACAAATCGGTCGAAATCGGTAATAATCAAAACATGTTCAATTTGAAAAATCTGCCGAAAAGCAGCAAAACTCCCTGTTTGAACTGCAGCAAAGTCGTTGTTTTTTCTATTCTCCAAAAAAACAACGATTCTGCAGCGAAATAAGAATCCAACACCAACAATATGATTTTTCAACAAATTAATCCAAGCAAAATAAAAGCTGAGTCATTGTTTTTTAGTTTTCTTCAAAACTAAGCTTGCACTCAATCCAACATGGATTTTTTCGTGGAACTCAAAACATGACTTTTTGTGTTTAACACATCAATCAGAACGTTCGTGGCACAAATTCGAATAAAAAATTTTGGTTACCTGTTTTTTAACAAAAAATAATGTCGTTGAAGATTGTGCCAGGAACGAATCTACACTGAATTAAAACTGATCAAATCGCCAGAGCGTTCACCATTTTCGCCAGATAGCACGCGGCGTTGACGCCAACGAAGGATGCGCTGGAAAAGCATGATTTTTTTTTCAGCTGAATCATTACCATTTTTTTGTTAAGACACATCATTTTGTTCAGAACAGTTGAAATTTTAAAGCAATAGTGCTGATTTTAAAAGCAGCGTTTTCAAATCGGGTAGTGATTAAAAGTAGTAGAAAGTAAAACTGAAACGTTCTTCTTCTTCGTTGTCATCCTGCTCGTCATCTCGGTCACCACAGTTCTCCTCAAAGTCGTCGTCATCGTCATTGTATTCTTCGGAGTCCTCCTGATCCTCCTCATTATCAGCTTCATAATCAGGATCTTCGTCAGACATTATCTTGCTGCTGCTGCTGTCGCACTTTGATTATTATTATTATTATTTTTGCTGCCAATCTAAAATTTTATTTTTTAAACATTTCATTGTCAACCAATAAATCATAAAATGAACCATCGCGCAAAACAAACTTTGTCACGGGTGAATGAAAATGTTTTTTGTGCCTAAATTTTTTTTTCAAACGCAATTGTAACTTAGGATGAAAATACAAATGGTCGAGCAACATTTTTACGCGCGAAAACTTACAAAATGCACACAAGTAAATGAAACAAGATTTGTTTGTGCCTAAAATTTCTTCAAAAGCGGTAATATTCTGCTAAAACGCATGTGTAGCTCAGGATGAAAAAACAAATGATCGACCAACTTTTTAGCGTGCGAAAACTGACAAATGGAAACAAGATTTTTTGTGCCTAAAGTTTTCTTCAAGTGGTAATATTCTGTCGAAACGCAAGTTTTAGCGGAACATCAAAAAAATACATGATC
Organism: Theristus sp. LFF4_11; assembly: GCA_030248135.1. NCBI lineage: Eukaryota > Metazoa > Nematoda > Chromadorea > Monhysterida > Xyalidae > Theristus > Theristus sp. LFF4_11. Next base: position 13,986 of record JASANC010002115.1, read on the forward strand.
GAGCAATTTCTTAGTGCACAATTTCTGCTCTTTTAACATTTACAAACGACTGTACCATATAACCAAAATTTTGACTTGTGAAAAAAATAATGACAATGCTGAGTAACAAGTCGTTGCAACGCTCAACTTTTCTTTAACACTTTAAAAAAAGAGTTGTTCCAGCCAATTCCATTTTTGCTCAAGTAATTATTATTGTTGTACGGTAGAAGTGCTTTAAACTGCTGCTGCTGCTGGTTGTTGGTGTTGCTGTTGTTGTCGTTGTTGATCAACTGTTGCTGATGTTGCTGAATTGCCAAATCAGCTTCCAGCTTTTGTCGACGCACCTTGTCATGCTTCAACGCATCTAAAAGTAACTATATTTGGAATATTCTACTTTTTTTCTTTGTTTTGTTTCCTTACCTGCGTAAGCGGCATTAATCTGCGGAATGTTGTCCACAAATTGTTTGTACTGTTGAACAGTCAGAGTTATAGATGGCGACCTGACAAAAGTTTTTATACTTTTGACAAATTGTCAAACTAAAACAAAAAACACTGTACATACCTTGGATTACAATCGGCCTTGTATGAAATTTGACCATTTTTTTCCACCACCGAAACTTTGCCGATTCTAATCTTTGCCAGTTTGCCATGGGAAAATGTCCTAAAAAAGAAAAAAACTTTTTTTTTGTAACTCAAACTCGTGTGTGTTTTAATTTCAACAAAAAAACTAACCAGCGTACGGCGGTGTTATCATCGTCCAGAAATACCGGGTCAGATACCGTATAATACATTGCAGTGCGTTCCTTGTTGTGAGCGAGCGCATTTTTAAACGCAGCCTCTTTTTGCAGATCTTCGCCAGCTATTTCAGCAAAATCTTCGAACGAAACCAGCGATGTTGGACACGGTTGTTGTTGTTGTTGTTGTTGTTGGTTGACATTGGCACCAAATAGATTTTCGACGGTAACCAATCCGCGGTCTTGTTGTTGCAACGGCGGCGGCGGAGGGGACAATTGCGGGGTGGTGCCAATTGTTGTTTTCTTTTATTTTGATATTGCACCCGCGCAGGTGGCGTTTTATCACCGTCGAGCACTGACCGTGCTCGCTTCGCTCCGCTGGTTGAATCCATCTTATAATCAGCAACTGAAAGTTTTGTTATTGTTATTTCCATAAACCAAAAAAAAATCTACTCAAATAATTTTTAACCTTGCGCTCAACGCTTTTATACACGTGTTTTCCCGCGCTTTTCTTAAATTATGTTTTCATGCAATAGGTGGAGCTTTGTTGACCTGATAACATCTGATTGGTTAGTTGTTTTTTTATGGGCGGCGCTTCAAGTTTTTTGCCCCGACTCTGACCGCTCTTTTCAATCAGTTCCACTTTGTAATGGTACTGCTGACATTTGCAACTCTTGCATCACTGTTTCTCTCCGTGAACATGGAATGTAAAAGCTATAAGCCAGTGGTTGAACCAATAACACCACCTGTTGAAAATCTAGTGACACCACCTGGTGAATCAACAGACTCAAACAAGGAAAACGTTCCACCAAAAGCTCTACATGAGGCTATCCTGAAACTGCAAGTCAGCGAAAAAGAGCCAAATGACTTTGGAGCAGCTCTTGAAAAACTGTTTCAAGTTGAAACGGACTGCACTTGCCCAACGATCGATGAACCGCCAACTGAGGCTTGTTTGCTTTTTATTTCTACCTAAAGCTGTATGTCAAGCGGTTTGGAAACTACCTAACATTACAATCTACATGAATTATGTTTAAGTTTGTTCACGCGCTTTAGCAATTAGTTTTTTGTGCGTACGCACGGACACGACGCGTAAAAAATGGTCACGCGATTTAGAAATCGTGTCGTGTGTGCTATCTTAATGCATTACGGACACGATTAGTTTGCGCACGGGATTTAGAACGACGTTTGTGCGTACGGACGAAAAACTAAATGGTGTTTCCGCCTTTATTGATGTTGTACTCATGTTCAGGAATTGCGAAACTTCAAGTATCCCGTTCACGATGTGGCGCACGCTTTTGCGTGTGCCGTGCAAACGCTACAAATCAAACATCCGCACCAAGCAGCTATCGTGCTTCTTGTCTGTACGGGGTTCGTTTGTTTTACACAATTATCCATCATGTTGTAACAAACATACTGCATTGCTGTATCATGATGTTGATCATGTTTATTTATTACAGATGCTTGCTGGCAGAGCACCAACTGAAATGGCACCAGTGCTTGGAGGGTCAAGTGAACGGTTACGTTTGCACGAGCGTGAGCAACGTTGTTCAATGTGTGACCCGTGGCCAGTTTTGGAAATGCTTCTACAACCACGGTATAATGCAGCGCAAAACGGAGTTGGATCATGAAAACATGTGCAGCTTTCTCGAAGCGGTGGATCCATTCGAGCTGCGCGACAACACGTTCGTTCTTCAGGAAGTGATTAAAATCATGCAGATGGATTGATCAAAAAACGTCAAGTGTTTTAGAACTGTGTGGATACACTGCTGACCACGGCCACAAAGAAACGCTGCTGCAAACATGTTGGATTTTTTTTTCACACAGCTCTAGAACACTGCTACAGTATGGCCGAATAGATGCAGTCCAATCAAGACAGAATCAGTCGCAGACTAGGAGTTGTGTCTTTTTCAAAATACCTGCAGAATGCTCAATCATGTGTGCAAGGGAGAAAGAATAGAGCAGAATATCAAGGATAATTCAGTCGTTTAAAAAAACCCGTCAAATTTGGCACACAATTTGTTTTCCGAAAGTCTTTTTCCTTTCATTCAAAATTCGCGCGCTCCTTGCACCCTGAAAAAAAAAGCTGTCATGTTTAATCGGCCATACCGTACGTTTCAAGTTCCGTATTAGGTTGAATAACAACTATGAGAAGGTTTTAGTGTTTGTCTCGAACAATCATTGTTGCACAACATTGTCCGTCTGCGTCCCAATGGTTGCACAACATTGTCCGTCTGCGCCCCATGTGACATCTTTTTTTTTAATTTTAAGCGCTCGGTGGTAATTTTTTCAACTTGACTTCGTATTAGGTTGAATAACAACTATGAGAAAGTTTTATTTTTGTCGCACTGATGTATCAACATGTACACCGCGCTTCTTTTGAAACCGCCAACAATCTAAAAAACAACAACATTCTGGTTTTCTATCGTGCATTTTTGTGTTTCAATCATTCCGATTGTCTGTTGTTTTGCTAAATATTACGATATCGACCGCAAGCCGTATGTTTAGTCAAGTAAATATTGAACTTGCACTGACACTTGGTCAATATTTTATTGCAAATAACTAGGGCCTCTGTGGCGCAGTGGTTTGCGCGTAAGGTGAGGCAAGAAAAAGTTCGAACTTGAAGAATTCCATGGTTCAAGTTCATGCTGCTGATGATGCATTCTTATTACTGTTCGAACTTTTTCTTGTCATGTGACAATGTAGTAAAGTTCTGACTATGAACCAATGAAAATACATTGGGGCCAGAACTTTAGTTCAGTCCGATTTGAATTCAAGGAAACGTGAGTGCACAGGCCACAATTTTATCTGTAATTGCAAAAACATTTTTCTGCGTATTGACACTTATTAATCACACATACCGTATTCGAAAATTAATTTACGGAGTCACTATCAGCATATTCTCTGACATTTGCACGCTCGTCACACATACCGTATTCGAAAATTAATTTATGGAGTCACTATCTGCATATTCTCTGACATTTGCACGCTGTCTCTGGGACGCTTTAAACCAATGAAAATACGTTGGCATATTCTCTGACATTTGCACGCTCGTCACACATACCGTATTCGAAAATTAATTCATGGAGTCACTATCAGTATATTGTCTGTCATTTGCACGCTGTCTCTGGGGACGCTTTAAACCAATGAAAATACGTTGGGGCCAAAACTTTAGCTCGGTCCGATTTGTATTCAATTTACTTTCGTACGGCAAAATTGCTCTGACGCCAGGCGTCACACATACCGTATTCGAAAATTATAGAGTCACTATCAGCATATTCTCAGACATTTAGCTCGATCCGATTTATACACAGGCGACAATTTTATCTATAATTGCAAATCGTGCCGAAACTTCACATTGCAAAATTAATTTAAAACATAACACGATGGTTCTTGTGAAACAACAAAAATGCATCAGGGGGGTTAGTAAAATTTCTGGATTGCGCACCAGAAATTTAACAAGTCACACATATTCGAAAATAAATATCACATATTTAAGAATTTTAATAAAATAAAAAACACAAACATATCT
>JASANC010002116.1:0-68501 GCA_030248135.1 Theristus sp. LFF4_11
ATCTTTTTCGTGCCCCATTTCTCTGCCGCTCTCATCAGCTGAGGATGTTGGTCGACTGAAATTTACAGAAAAAAACATTTTTTAAATTTTTTTTTTGTGAAAAGATTGTGTTGCATTTTATGTAATCGGTGTAAAAACGTGAATTTATGAAGCATGATTATCATAAAAAATTGTACACCTTTGGTTTAGAAACCGTTTTTACACCGGTCTAAAGCCGCTTTACCCGAACCCGACCGAATTTGCGCTGCCACGAAAGCATCGTTTCAGATATTCCTTAAAAGTAAAACATATCGCCATACTTTTTACAGTGTGTTAACAAAACACACGGATGTGTCACACTCTATGTAGCTGAGGATAGAACGAAAATCTGACATGCGCGCATATGTACAGTGACACACAAACCAACACAAGCACATGACCAATAATGTTTCAGATGATTGTTATAATAAGTCGTAAAAGCCTATCGAGCTATTCCTAGTTCGATAAGAGTGAATTAATGAATAAATCAACTGATAATCGAAACAAGGTATTGAAAAAGCGAGTCGAGAACCAATCATAATTTATTGGCCCGCATTTCGCAGAAGCGTAAAAAACTGAAAAGTTACGATTGTTCAGCGTCGTCACTGTCGGCTGCTCCCGACTGCTTTGAGGATCGACCCGATTCTGTGCCCGCTTCCGAGCCCGGTTCCCCACGTTGGCCCTCGGTTTCGGTCCATTCGGTCAGTTTTTGCTGAAATAATTATTTTGTTTCATCGTACTGACGCTGAGAAAAACTGGGCTGCTAAAACGGCTACTACTTTAGTCAGTGATACTACGTGACAAGATAAGCGTGTTTTTTAGTAACCGTTTCAGTAGCCTCAGCCGTTTCAACAATGTGGTCTGCTTTACTGGCAGTAAAGAAAATAAAGAATGTCTCAGTGAAGTAAAGAATAAAGTGGCATAGTGGAGAATAAAGAGTAGTAAAAGTAAAAGGAACTTCCAACCTGAATTTCGGCGAGCTTCGCAAGCTCCTCCGCTCGTTTGCTGTCTAGATTTTCCACTTTTGGGTCCTGAAATTGACTAGCTGAATCAGACAATAATATACTCATGAACCAATCAAAATCAGAGGTTGAAAGCACACGGTTTGACAGTTCTTTCTGTGGATTTTAGCACTGTTTCCGAATATTTCATGTTTATTGGTTCACAACTGAATTCATTCCGCTTATCATTCGGTATATCCCGTCGTTATAAAATTTTCACAGTCATTAATCCAACTTCTTTTGCTTAATTAATCAATACAATATGTAGGTTTGACACTGAGAAAAATATGACAGAAAACGTCTGCCTGATTTTGTTTATTAACATATAGTACAGCTTGAAAAGCAAAAAATAGTATTGTGGATTTATTCAAACGCGTCCGGACTAAAATGACGTCATTTTGCTTTAAAAACGCCCGTTTGTCAAAGTACAGGCACTAAAATGTCAGTTTAATGTGATTGATTCGACATTCACCATTTGTTTACGGGAAGAAACTGGCTAAACGGAATGTCTGGTTAGCTGTGAAAGGCAAGCGCATGTTTGGCGGCACATGACGTCATTTCAGTGGGACACGTTTGAAAAAATAGGTCATACTCTTTCATCGCACCAGCACATTTGCACTGTTCAAAAAACCGCAACAAAAAATCAATCCCGTTCAACTGCGCAAAGCGCACGTGTTTAATGGTTTTCGCCTTTTCCTCCAACGCTCCGCAATGTACGATCAAGTCGCGGATCTTTCGCTGCAACTGTTGTCGCTCTTTTGGCGTCGATTTCTCGTTGCCAGCGAGTTTGTCATGGTCTTCCGTGAGTTTTGCGAACTGAAATGTTGCATATTTTTTAAATCTGTATAGTTATCAAACCGAAACGCTTAGGTTTAAACAAACAAACTAAAACAAAAACGCGTTGAGTTGAAATAAATTGAGAATTGAGAATACAACCAAATATTTTCGGTTTGTTTATTGTTTGAGAAGCGCGTTTTTTTATTGCAAGAGGCATTTGCCGAAAACAACATTGCCGCATCTTGGCACTTGCTTCTTTATTCATAGTGTGCTTGAAACATTACCATTTATTGAAACCAAATCACAAAAAATCTTTTAAACGATGTTTTTTTAAAAACAAAAGTGATCAAGTTGAAACCAATTTTAACAGTTTTCAAACCAAAAATTACCTTTTCTTCAGTCTGTTTAACGCGTTTCTGCAGGTCACTAAGCGTGTGTGAACGAATGGCAAACATGGTTCATTGGAAAATTCACTGAAGATGAAAATATTTTTTTAATTCCCATCGAAACTAAAGAAAATCCAAAATTCAACCAGTGAAACCAGTAAAACAAATTGATTGAAAAGACAGAGAGAAAAACAGAAATTCAATAAAACTATACTCATGCAAATGAAACCGATCTGCTGCTGACTCTGTCATGTGTCACCATAGCAACAACAGTCGACAGTTGCTCTGGACCATGTTGAATTGATTGTTGAACACTGAAATTTTAGAAGCATAAAATTTCGGACTGGTGCTTTTTCTCTCTGAGTGTTTAGCTGTTTTTATTTTATAAACAGGCCAATCTTCAATTACCGTAAAGTCTTGCATATAAGGTTCCTCCCACTTATAAGACCCCCACCCAAAAGTGGGCGGAGTGTCACACGGCGGGAAACCAAAAAATTCAAATTTTTGACTTGGTCAAATGCCCACCCCGTTTATAAGGCCCGGAATTCCTAATGTTCGCTTTATAAGACCTCCTCCCACTTATAAGGTTGTCACACAAAATTCCACGTTTTTCAGAAACTTTTGATTTTCAAATTTATATAAGGAGACCTTATATGCAAGACTTTACGGTAATATTTCTGTCGAACTATGTGTTTTGGTGGTGAAATTTAAAGTTAAATAAATTTAAAAGGATTAAAGTCCGTTCTAATATACCGGTATATTTCAGGGGTTTACGAAAACTAGCAAAAATGTAAATTTGCATGTTATTCTGCTAATTTTATTATAAATTAGTGTCTATTTTTATTTATTATTATGCTATTTTTTGCTGGGTCACATCAAAAGGAGAACTATTGTAATCTATATTATTAAATTTACAAAGTGTCTGTGTGTCTGTGCGTGGCACTTTTTTGCAATTTGAATTGGCGCCCTTTTTTGCTACTTAAGAAAACTCCATCTCAATTTCCTTTACCTATTTTTTATTAATGCCAGTTGAGATTGTTTTCTCAAAACGTCGCTCTTCATAGCTGGAGTCATCATGATACTCTTTGGTCAACAGAGACAGTTCGGCGCAGCATAGGCAAATGAAAGCGGTGGCTGATCAAAACTTGATGATCGACTGGGAAAGATGTAACAAAACCGTCTTTGAAAAAAGTTTGAACTTTTTTTGTTTTAAAAATCGGGTTGCAAAACGCACATCGACATCGGCATTGCAAGTTGCACTTTGGATTCAAAACAAGTAAATTTCATTGAAATTGATACTCCATGTTTCATTTTCAAATTGATACTCCATGGTTTATGCGCGATAATTTCAACGTAACGCACGATGGGCAACTGGCAATTGTTGCTGCTCAAAACTTGACGAGCGACTGCGAAAGATGTAACAAAACCGTCTCTGAAAAAAGTTAGTTTTTTAATAAGGTCGAAATGGTATTTACCATTCATTTTCACTTTGCCAAATGTTAGGGTCATGTTGGGGTAAACGGGTAAAAAGAAGCAATGACTGCAAAACGAAATTATAAACGTCACTTTTTTGTTTCTTCAATTCATTTTCATTTTAGAAAAAAGGCTTGGCTTAAGTCAGGGTAACCGGGTAAAAGAAGCATTAGCTTTTTAAAACGGGTTGTTTTTAATGAAAAAAACGTTAATTTTTATATTTTTTTATTCAATCTTACTTCACATACAAAAAGGCTTGACTTAGGTTAGGGTGAACGGGTGAAAATAGCAAAATCATAAACTTCGCATTTTTACTTTGCAAAAAAGGCTTGGCTTAGGTAAACGGGTAAAAGAAGCATTAGCTTTTTAAAACGGGTAAATGAAAAAAACGTTAGTTTTTATATTTTTTATTCAATTTTACTTCACTTACAAAAAGGCTTGCCTTCGGTTAGGGTAAACGGGTAAAAATAGCAAAATCATAAACTTCGCATTTTTATTTATTTTCAAATACATCAAAAATATTGTATTGTAGGCGACTTCACGGCAGCACAAGGTAAATTTTCTTCAGGGTTATTATTCAGTAAACGTTACTGTTTTTTCTTTCTAAGTCAATGCCACTTCACCAAAAAGGCTTGGCATTGATTAAGCCCCATACGCTCGGGTCAATTGGCTAGTGTTTCATGAATTATATTTTTTCCGCCTAGTTATAACTTTAATGAATTACTGCTGCGATAGATGCTGATGGTTACCCTGAAACTCAACCCCTTGATGTTTCACCAAAGTTTCTCTCTGTTACCTCTCTCATCATATTACTGCAAGAGCAATTCTCTTCTCATTTTCATTTGGCCGTGTGCGTGTGCTTTGCGTTTCTTTTGCTCAATGTATGGTCGACTAGTGTAGGCGCTGGAAGGCCAATTTTTCTGTTCATTCAGAAAAACGTGCATCGCTATGCTATTTTCGAAAGTAATTTCTGAAGTTTGGCAAAAAGTCCGACTTTTTTGGCGGTGGCCGCGGTTTGGATGCAATTTTGAAGGATTAAAAATGCATTTTTGAAATTTTGCACTGATTGGACGCACGTACAGGCGGAAGGTAACAAATCAGGTTGTTTTTTAGGTACCACCATGATGAGCTAAGCCCCAAGGAAACAAATTTTTAAAATGCATTTATAACTTTTCTAACGTGTTTCAACTGAAAGTCACGTTGTTACACACAAGCTTCTGCTGTTTTTTTTCATTCATCATTTCAGTTCGAGCTAACATGGTTTTGCAGCCGATACCTCATTCGGTTGGAGTCGGCGCGCAAGTCCAGATCTTTTCTTAAATGCTGTTTCATCCGAAAATACTAATTGCAACAAACCGTTCTGCTTTTATTGTATTGCACTACTTTTCAACCATTCAGCTTGGCTGATACAATGCAGCCAATCAGCGCATTGCAAACAAAAGGATCCTGATATCCACCGTGCACCACTCGAATAATTTTTATTTTACCAAACAAAAAGCACGAACCAACCAAAGCTTGAGTCCGAACCAAACCAAACTTACGCATTGGAGTCTCGGAACCAAAATAAAAGACAGTAAAATGGTTTGGAAAATTGTTTGGAAATAACCGTTAGGTAGTTTTCCGTCTTCTCCCTTAAAAAATTAAGCACTGGAACATCGATTCCTCGATTCCTGGATGTGTTGCCTTGTAAGATGCATGCGTGTGCGGTCGTATAAGATATAGGTTAGCTGGCGTGTGGTTTCCATATTTTTTTGCGTGGGCAATGACACTTATTGTAGTTGGGTGTTTCGTTTCATTTCGGTATACCACTGTGTTAGTTTGGAAGTAGTTTCATGAAATGAAAATTCTCTCGAAGTGTATATGTGAACTGTTTTAGTTTTGTGTAGCTACCGCTGCAGCACTTATCTTTTTTACGGTATTTTTTCAGCTTGCTGTTCAATATTGTGATGGTTTTCATTGTAAAAGCAGGTGCCTTTACTGAATGTTTTTCGGTTTTTTTTGCCGTACCAAATATGCACAAATACGCCACCATTGCTGTTGGTAGATTTTACTGTTCTTCCCAATTTTTGCTGTTTATTCTTCCAGCACGTGTCACGTGATGCTTGCGCGTTCAATCGTTTTTCAAAACAATTTTTTTAACAAATTCTGAACAGAAAGCACACCCGCCATGTCATTCCCGTTATTTGTTTTGCGGAATTACAGTAACTGCGACCCGTTCATTTGCGTCCCATTCATTCACGGCTCGCACATTCGCGTTCCGCTCAATTGTGCATCCTAATGTCTTGAGTGAGCGTGCCAAATAACGGGACTCAGTTGGTTGCTGACGCGTAGACCTGGACATGTATGTTTTACCAATGTCCTTTAAAATCAGGACATTTCCATTAAAATCCATGTAGGTTTTTAGAAGTGAAGCAGACACACTCTCTCAATTTTTGCGGAGAATGCGTGTTGCAACGAAAAAAGCGAACGTTTTGGCGTTTACAACGGAAAACGCCTTTCCCACTCTATTTTTAGATATTCCTGGAAATCCGTAATTGAATTAAAAAACGGACTCCAGTTTGACGCAATTACCATTCTCTGTTTCACTCTCGCTGGCATCTGCGTTTTGAGTGAACATCCTATTTTGCCAGTCGTTTCTTGTTTTTGCCGCTAACTCTGCCTTTCGCCGTACATTAAAATATGTTACGATACGAAATTTTAATCGACCAAAAGCGATGAATAAATCCAAATTGTAAAAGTAAAGCGTGTTTCAAAAGTGACTCAAAATGGATCAGGTTTACCGTTATGATGTGAATAATAACGTAATTCGATCTTGGTCTTTGAAATATTATAGTGTAATACTGTTGCAGTCAGATTGGCACGTTACAAAACAAAAATGTAAATGTTCCACACAGGCAGAAACAAACGCACAGGCACAAAATCGCATGCGCGATAGGAGTACGGTAATACGGCAGCGCATTTCAGTCAGTAGCGTGCCAGTGCGTTTGTCCGCGATTGTGCCACAATCCACTGAATTCATTTCGAACAGAGTGCACACTGTTTTCCAAAACTTGATCTCCATCGGAAGAAACAGCAAACTTTTATCATTCAAATTTCGTCGAGAATCATCAAGATACAATGTCCAATTCAACGAACGACACTGAGCTACGTCATCGGTTTTCGTCGGATCAGCGAGGCATGATCACGCCCGAAGGCAAGAGTAACAGCGAATATATCGACATGGACTGCGCGCCCGGCGGGACACAACGTTGCACTACGGTAGGTGGATGTACGGTACATGGTGGTCTTGAGACGAATTATGGTGACTCGCTGGATACTGTGGGGGTTTTGAGACGATTGAACGATGATTTATTAGGTAGATACGGTAGTGATCTTGAAACAAATTGTGAAAACTATATGGCTTTTCAGTGAATGCAATAAATACTACAGTCAATTTCTGAAGACCGTTCAAATCTTCATTGAATGACATTGATTGGTCTTATCAGCTTAGTGGAGTAGCCAAATCATGTTCAGAACAATTTCAACAGTTAGACTGAAAAGTTTTTACTTTTTCAAAGAAGCATTAGTTTTGTTTCAGTCCAAGTTCGCGTGGCTCAACAGCGCTGGTACCCGGATGTACGCCGGTGAGTTTTTCAAGTTTTTTTTTTCAAAAAACAGTTCAAGGCTATTTTGTCGCGTGGGTCGCAAGATTAAAAACAAATACAAAAACACAAAAAAAACTTTTTTTTAATCTAGCGATGAACACAGCGAGCAGCAGTCTGTCACGTCTGGTCGGTTACGGTAAATCGTCCAGCTATCAAGAGATGAACGGCAACTACAACAGCAGCAATGGTGAAACGGGCAAAACCGAGACCGCCGAAAACCATGACCGCAGTGGCAACGAGTATTCGAGCGGCTTCCACAGTTACAGTAACCTGAACAACGGCGGTCACCTCGACTACGGTAGTTACCATAATCAGGAGAAAACGGCGGAGAAGCGAAAATTGAAGTGCGAGAACAGCGATAATAGTCAAAGGTCGTTGATTATGAAATCCAGCGGCGACAGTAGGTACGGGTCGATGTGAGGGATCTGTTTTCATTCAAATGGTAAATAAAAATATAAAGGACGTTTCTACAAAACCTGTCACTTCTTTTCCGACAACAGAGAGCATGCGAAACTTTGTATTACTAAAAAACGAATCTAGCTGGATTGGCCAAAATCAATATATGTTCAAATCAATCATATATCAAACAATATCATATGACTAAAATATGTTTTCTTGCAATTCCGATCACGTTCTTTCTTGTTTCGCGTGCTCTTATTCTACGAACAGACTGACAGGTTTGAACAAACATACTGCATCAGATTGTATGAGTATGATCAGAATATCTGGGCAAAACAACGCTACTAATACTTGCTATAAATCTGACAACACGATATAAGATTCAGTGTATTATACGTACAGTGGCCGAATAAATAAAGGCAGTCCTTGCAGTCTCCTTCAATGGATCAATCTGTCGTCGATCCTGCAGTAGCCAGGAATCGCCTTTTTCAAGAATGCCGATTGTTATTAGCTACTAAAGTCGCTTAAGCGGCATTCATGAAGCAGTATTTAGTGTCGCGTAGCTGTGTTAAAACATGAATGCCCCATTAGATAAATGCAATACCTGTATGTACACACTTTTTAGGATAGTAGCGTGGTAGCGAGTTTTTAGTAGCGTTGTTCCTTCACTGTTGGTTCAATGACTGCATTGTGGAGAAGTTATATGCCGCTCAGCACATAAAGCTTCCTGAGTTGTGATTGGTGTTTTTCTTTGTATTATAGGAATTAGGAATAACGTACGGTGTATTTACATTGTATCCTCTTGAAATTCACCAGGGCATTATGTCTTATTTGTTATGGATCTTCCATCTGACCTTTATTTTGCGAGAATCTGTCAAACAAAAGGAGAGAAAAAACATCCTTAGTTTTTCATGCGGCGCTTTCCCACCGGAGAAAATTCCACTCACGAACTGATCTCAGTCTTTGTGCTTCATTGTCTGCTCGACCATTTTGTAATTCGTTGAGGTTCGTTCCAGACCCGTGCGAATGCGAACCTGTGGGGTACCACGGTGGCGGCCCAGCGAGAGCCGCGTTAGCAGCCCGCAAGCAATTGCGTTTTTAGGCCCGCAAGATGTTCAGCGTCGGGGGCCGTTGCTGGGCCAGCAAGCGGGCTGTGGTAGGTACGGTTGTTAAGCCCGCAAAACTGTGGCTGCTGCTGTTTTGTATCGTTACACCGCAACTCGGTGTTCAGCCCGCGAATCATCTTGCGGTCCCGCCACCGTGGTACCCCACGGTTCGATTTGCATGAGAACAGGTTTAGGTGCAAAAAAGGTCGAAAATACAGAAAAAATAGGAGTTTCAGTTTTTTAAGAAACAGAGTTTTCCATCGCCTGTAAGGATTGTCGTTTTGTATCTTTTTCGGGAACTCCTTTACTGTCTGACAGATTCCAACAGGCTTTAGCCACTTGGATTCTACTGTTCTGTCAGTTTTTTGTGTTGTTTGGTATATCAAAAATGTCTTTAACAGATTTTTAATGGAGATTACGCGTTTTTTTTGTGATTTTCCGAACTTTCTTTTCTTCAACAATATCAAATCTCCCAATTCTTTCGGGTGTCCTATTCCTGTTGAACACGTTGGTATCTTTTCAAATTGTGATATATTCAACGAAATTAAAAATCATTTCTTGTTATTAAGTTTTTTTTGCTCAGTTTCCTTTCACTTTTGCAAAAAGTTTCTATTTGAAAAAAAAGTAGTCTACTGGTGTCATGACATTGGGTCAACAACAAAAGTGTTGATTGTAGGGTCACTGAAAACAGAACGCAGATTTCTCCTTTTTATCATATCAAAATTCTCGCTGTCGATCTATTGAAAAAATCAACAGGTGCTAATTGGCATTGTCTGAAGATATTTCAGTCGGTTATAATAACACAGCAATGCTGCACAGTCCATTAACAGACACACTGGCACACATACCATACAACAGCAGCGCACGTATCAGTGTAAGGTGCCAGTGTGTTTGTTTCCGCTGTATTTAAGAGTGCATCGTGTTCAGACTAGGATGCGAATGTATGGCCGATTAGCGGTTTTGATTCAAACTTCAAAGTTAGCCAATCAGCATTCCCAGAGAATTTGCACTCTTTCCATTTATTCCGCGGTTGAACACAATCAAAGAGCCGATAAACAAACAAGAAACAAAAAACACTGGGAAACCAACACGATTCTCCAACCAAAACACACAAAAGACAACAACAACAACACGGACAGAAACCAATCTAATTTGATTGAACAGACAAGAGTGACAAAAACAACAGACAAGATTCTTTGATGACCACAACGAATTGTAATCACGTTGAAAACAAATTGAAACAGCAGTTTTTCAGGTGCTTTCATGAATTTCCCGCCAAAAATCATACAGCAACATTTTTCAATTTTGTTCATGAATGCAAAGTAGCATAGGAATGCGACATTGCTGCTAGCGCTAATGAGCTTTCATGAATTCATTTTTAAACGTAAACTAACCCCATCCGTTTCTTGATTGCACCAACACTGTTTTCAATGTCAATCGATAGCCAACAATAGAAAAAAACCACCGAAAAAAGATTCCATACTTCGAACAGGTTGAAAAAACTCAGATTTTGGCGAAAAATAACCAAACAACCACTGCTTGTTTTTTAAACGAATACAAAGTTCTCAGAAAAGCCGAACCAAAAACACAGAACTGAAGAACGCACCCATTCAGTCTTCGTACGGAACCAGACTAATTTTAGCAAAATCACCAGTCAGTAAATCGAAAGCAATCATTCAAATCACTCAAAAACAACCCAACAAAGTACTGTTCATCATTTTTCACCAGTTTCCAAGCGCATCACTTCACTTTTTGGCAACCGTACTTGTAGCGGCTGCTGCGCCTGTGGCGGCCTTCGGGGCCTCCTTTACAGCAGGGGTCTTTGCAGGGGCTGTTCCTGAAAAAATGTGCATTTGGAATGAAAACGGTGTGTTTCGGTTTGCGATTTCCAGCATCAGCTTCTGATACCGCTATATAATGTTGCATTATAAACAAGTGTGAGGGAGACTGTGAGTTTCGAGAGGTTTTCGAGAGTGAGACTATAAAGTCCAACTGTAACTCATAAGCCAGTCACGTGATTGGCTGGTTCTGAATCGAGCGCACTGATTGGTCCAAGCAGTTCAACGCAGCCAATCAGCAAGCTAGCTTTTAACGTCAGAATGCCACAAACTGCACACGTTCTTTTTGCAGTTTGACTGTACAGCGGGTCTGCGGTTTGACTTAATAATGCCCACCTACAAACTAACACCATATTATATGCAATTAGCTGATTGGTTGGTGATTCCGTGGTATGCATGCGTTGTGTGCAGTCCTGGATTCTCCCCCACAGCAATACAGGCATAACATGATCACCAGCCAATCAGCTAGTTGCATATGATATACAGTCACACCGTAAGGCGTGACTAGAGTTGGTAAAAAACCGGTTTTTTATATTGCCAGGAAAAAAAACCGGTTTCTTTTCCGTTTTAAAACCGTTTTAAAACCATAAAAAACCGAATGCTTCCCAGCTCCTAAACTTTCCAGAACTTGGCATCTTGAACTCAAAATAGGAAATACACCAAAATTAGTGATTTTGAGCAGCGTAAAATGCTGTTTTCGGGCATACAACCGACCCAATTTGCTATTTTTGTCACCCAATGCTACCCAATTTTTTGTTTCAAATCAAACCAATTTCGCTTTTATTGGTTTCCAGAGCAGCACGTTCACTAAATTGAAAACAAAAACTGGGCAGTGACCATGTAGGTGTGGGGAGCGGGGAGGGACGGTTGCAAGGAGACCGGATAGCTGACCCCGATTAGGGGGCGAGATTTGCAGAACTGCAAAATGAAACCGGTAGCGGATTGCGTTCGAAAAATAGCATATTTCATCAGTTACCCTTTGCAAATCGACAACATCGTTAGTCAGTCTGCATATGCACTTAGTTTAGCAGTCACCTTGTATTTCACTTGACCCTTGCCTCAAAAGCTTCTGCAAAATGATGCTTCACCAGTTCAGTTCGACACAGTTCACTGCACCGTTTTTCAAAAATATAATTTTACATTTTATCAATCAAACGAAGAATTGTGATTTTTGACAACGAAGTTTGAAAATTTTTAAGGTAAAAAACCGGTTTTTTATTTTTTCAGAAAAAAAACTGGAAAAAAACGGTTTTAAAACGGAAAAGAAACCGTTTTTTTCCTGTGCCAACCCTAGGCGTGACCACCTTCAAACGAGGACATCCTCTCACCCGAGGAAGCCGCTGCCTCCATCGGTTCGTCTTCGTCGTCCGGATCCGGTGGGAACATCTCCTTCTCGTCGTAGGCCCGCTCCAGTGGAGTCACGACCACGCCGTCCCAGACGGACATTTCAACAGCGACAGCTGAAAAAAACAACAAATGAGAAGTTTTGATTAAAAATGACATTTTTCCTGCAGTCGAACTTTCAAATTTTAGACTATCTGCTGGTTAATTAGCGATCACATGATGCATGCTTCCACATGCACACCAATGCTTGCACAGAAAGCATTCATGACGTCATCACAAACCAATCAGCTGATAGCCTATATTTTTTGTCACGTATCAAACATCCATTGGTTTAAAGATGAGGACAAAAAACAGCTTATTAAGTCAATGCCTTCAATTCTAATGAGTTATTTTTCACGCAAAAACCGCAAGAATGGTCGGAAAACCGCAAAAATGAAGTTTTTTTCATCAAACGCCAGAAACATGCAGCTCACACGCAGAGCCTTCCAGTCCAAGAATGTGCTTGTAGCCACCGTGGCACAGCACACGCAGCAACGTTTGCGCGGTACTGCACAACAAGTCCTGATTGGAATGAAAGAGAATTATTGGAAAAAGCTTTTTACTAGACATCTATTGTAAACTTTTATGAAAACTTTTATATTTTGAAAATGTTTCAAAATTCAAACATGAAAACAGCCTAAATTGGCGCGTACAGACTGAGTAATTTTATATCTGGCTGGGTCAATTTCCTGCTCTGAATGTTATGTTACTGTCTACCAACGCTCTGGCTCTGTTTATAACACAATAATGTTGCATATACGTAGTCACGAACAAACACACAGACACAAATTCGATACTACCCGTGTGCTAGTTCTCAACTTTGTGTGCCTGTGGTTTGCGATAGTACAACCTTATTTAGTTCAAATGAGCATAATGCCGCCAGACCATAAGATTACATCAATCAAACCAACTTGCGACAAATCAACCACTGACCCCACCCCTACCCCACCCCCCAAAGTGCCCCTACCATATCCTCATAGCTCATCGACTGCTGCACACGTTGCCCCCGCTCACAGGGGTCTACTAGACCCGCGGAGCCGGGCAGAAATATGCCAGCGGACAGCAGCTGCAGGACACGACTGAAAAAAAGTTGATTTTTTTTTAAAACTCAAATGAAGCCGAAAAAGGTTTGTGTACCAATGTACAGTGGCGGCCAAAAGTGTTGGAACGCTGCGCGCGTGTGCTGTGTATTGCGCGCGTGTTGCATCAGCCCTATAAACGCTATTCTAAAAATTTATGGGCGACGTTGGGTTGAAAAGTGTCCCGTCGTGAACCAACGTTGCCCATGAATTTTTATAATAGCGTTTGTACGTCTGATGTAACACGCGCGCAGCGTTCCAACACTTTTGGCCGCCATTGTATATTAACAAGTGACAAAATTTGACTATTTCAGGGCGATCAATCAGAAAAATGTCCTAGAAAATTAAAAAAGACAAATGCCAACCGGAATGCAGCGTTGATCGGCAGTGGCTGGCGACTCGGTGTGTTCATGACGCAGTAGTGCGACTGAAGTACAATAAATCAATTGTTAAATCAGTCAGCTAACAATCAATAAGTCAATCAATCAACCAATCAATCGATGACCAATCCATTAGTTAACAAGCAGTCCAATGACTAATCACTCAGACAAATCATCCTAAAAGACAATGTCCTAAAAGTTCTAACAAACCATCATCGCTCACGCGCTGCCTGGCGCTCACGCTAAAGGGGCATTCATGAACCAGTATTTAGTGACGCGTAGCTCTAGCTATGCGTCACTAAATACTGTTTTATGAATGCAACTTGAATTGATGCGACATGTTACGCCAGTGTGGTCACATTGCACTGAACCACACCAACAACACCAACACCAACACTCAGACCAACACCAACACCAACACTCACACCAACACCAACACCAATCCCAACACTCACACCAACACCAACACTCACACTCACACCAACACCAACACCAACACTCACACCAACACCAACACCAACACTCACACCAACACCAACACCAACACTCACACCAACACCAACAACATCAACACCAACACTCACGCCAACACCAACACTCACACCAACACCAACACTCACACCAACACCAAAAACAACACCAACACTCACACCAACACCAACACTCACACCAACACCAACGCTCACACCAACACCAACACTCACACCAACACCAACACTCACACCAACACTCACACTCACACCAACACCAACACTCACACCAACACCAACGCTCACACCAACACCAACACTCACACCAACACCAACGCTCACACCAACACCAACACTCACACCAACACCAACACTCACAGCAACACCAACACTCACACTCACACCAACACTCACACTCACACCAACACCAACACTCACAGCAACACCAACACTCACACTCACACCAACACTCACACTCACACCAACACCAACACTCACAGCAACACCAACACTCACACTCACACCAACACTCACACTCACACCAACACCAACACCACGTGCAACCGACCAACAGCTCCAGCGTCCAGACGCTCAGCGGTTTCAGTCCGGCGAACCGATTGCGCACGTCCTTCAGAATGCGCACCAACACTTTGATCGTGCTCTGATTGGCGTTCTCCTCGAACCAGCGCGCGTGGAAGATCGCCGCCACGTTGGCGCGCATCAGTTCGGCGTCCACTGGACAGAACGAAACAACGCAGTTTTTTTTGTTTTCTTGTATTATACACATTCTTGTATTGTAATCATATACAGTCAGCTGATTGGTTGAGGCATCATGCGTTCCGATTCCACGGAGGATGGAGTCTGTTCCGCTCAGAAAGCAGTGCACGTGATGATCACCAACCAATCAGCTAGATGCCAATGATATCGAAATAAGATTGCAGACGCAGTCTGCATGTTTGTTTAAACCGGTCAGTTTTTGATCGTCGCAGAATACAGAGCGTGAGAAACTCTGAATTAAGAAAAACGAAATGTTTATTGCGTTTGGCTGAAAATGAAATCAAACACATCACATTTGTGGCGAATTGTACAATTTTTATTATGGCAAAGTTTTCGTGCAATTCCGCGTTTCCCGTTCTTCTTTCGCGAGGAGCTCTGTATTCTACGGCAGAAAAGTGATCGGTTGAAACAAACATACTATACCATAAAACAAATCTTTAACGACCGTTTTTTCTGAAAATGTAAAAAAACCAACAACCACAAACAGCCGACAACTTACGATGCAAGTCTGCCTCCAGTTTCTTCATGTTTGCCGGGATTGTGGTGATCAACAGCTTCACCGTCGCCTGCGTGCCGGCGATTTCGCAACCGAAGTCACGCGGTACGCAGCCGTAGACTGAAAAAATGCGAAAAAATGCGCAAAACAAACGAAATTCAATTGAACCAAACAATGAATCGACCCCATGGAGTAACGTCGCAGCACACAAGCACACCAAACAATCGTTCCATGAAGTTCTAGTCAGAAGACTTTGCTGTTTCGTGTGCGTTTGTTTGTGACTGTAATCCAGCCAATGCACTGCTTTCAGACTAGGACTTCAGTAACAAAGAAAAACAAAAAGCAACTTGACAAACAGAGAAGAGACAGACATATAAAACTTTGAAAAAGCAAGATTTTCTTGAAAGAAAATACAAAAAACACAACCGCCAACCTTGATTCGGCTCGCCCGACTTGATGTCCTCGACGACTTTGTTGCCGAGCGCAGTGACCGCCTCAACTGAAGTTGAAAGAAAAAATAAAAAATAAAAAAATAAAATGGTGCGAATAAGAGGGTCTTCAATATGGAGAGCGATGGTGAGCCTCGTTGGTGTCCCGGCCAAGTGCGTCCCTTGCATCCGCCTTCCAGCGGCTGTCAGACACGCGCCATTTTCACGGAGCTCGGCAGGAAAGC
This sequence comes from Theristus sp. LFF4_11, assembly GCA_030248135.1. NCBI lineage: Eukaryota > Metazoa > Nematoda > Chromadorea > Monhysterida > Xyalidae > Theristus > Theristus sp. LFF4_11. The sequence continues at coordinate 15,901 of JASANC010002116.1, forward strand.
GGCCGATCGTGTTTTTTTTCGGTTTCGTTCGGGTACGCCACAATGTACCAATTTTTTAGGTTCCGCGACTGAATGCGTTTTCAGACGTGAAAGGAAACTAGTTTCAATCTTCATGTGTCAATAATACAAAGTCACCTGAGTGATTCGGCTTTATTTAGGGGACTCGGATAATTTTACCAATTTTGAATTCCTTTTGCGTCATGCATGAAACTGTTTACCTAATCTATGCGCGCATTCAGTCTCGGGACCAAAATAAAAAAGACCAAAAAACATACTCAAACCACTGAACGTCTACGCACCAGTGGGCAGCGTCTTCAGCACGACGACGACATCGGCGACGTTGTGACGCGCGAGCATGGTGCCTTTCTTGAATGAGCCCACCTGGCGGACTTCCTCCACTGACTGAAATTAGTATTTTAATGAACTCGCTTTTCTGTAATTTTTTTGCTGCCTTCACACCGATTCCAGACACCCGAAAGCAACTGGCCGTGAGACTTACAAATAAGCTTGATTGATTGATAGATTGTTGCGTTGGTGTTGGGGTAATGTGTTTTTTGTTTGAACCACTTTTTCTGTTTTAGCAGAATACAGCGCGTGCGAAACTCCGATCACGATCAGCAAAACAAAACTATGGTAACAAAACTTTCGGATTCGCCTGGTTTTCGTGGAAAGAGCGGCCAAAACCCCCGAAATCAAGGGACTGGACGCAGATACTGGCGCCCCCGGGAGTGGGCGAGATTAGAGGCTGTGGCAAGGGCACCGGCTTCCGGGATCGTTCAGGCGTTTACACGCCAAAATATTAAACCACCGGAGTTTGAGTTTGGCACCTTCTGGTTTCTGAAATCGGTGAGGCGGGGTTAAGCACATGAACCGGATCCGGTCAGAATCCGGCGCGTAAAAATTTGTTCCGGATCAGGTCCGAAATCCGGCAAATTTGCCGGATTCATTCCTAGGGGGAGGAGCTAGAAACCCCAAAATCAAACCCCACCGCCGGCGTGAACAACTCCGGCGCCACGACCAGTTTCTCCAAGGCCCCGTTGACTTTGGTGACCAGATTCGCCATGGCCGTTTGCTCGTTGGCGGTTGGCGACAGTGCGTCGTTGCGTTTTAGTAATGCCTGAACGGGGAAGAAGTAGTTTCATGGTGTGATGTTTTGCTGATTTGCTGAGCTGTTTGTTTTATGCAAGATGTTTTTTTAGGAAAACAGGGTTTTGGCAGGGCATGCACAGAGCAGCTCTTATCCGGATGCACGAAAAATCACGTCATTATTTCAGTCTGAAGCGTTCTGATGATTTTTTTTTGGTTCTGCGACTCAATGCATTTGCAGATGCAGAAAGGAAACTGGCTTCAATCTTTATGTGGCCGTTCAAAATAGCCTGAAAGTGATAACGCGGCCCTAGTTACTCGGATCACTTTACCAATTTTGAATTCCCGCGCCGCGTCACGCATGACGCGCGCATCGAGTCTCAGAACGAATATGAAAGATATGCTCTGGTAGGCTTGTGGCCACGCATATATGCGTAAAGACTAAAGACTGTGCGGTCTGGCGACTTGTCGAACGGACGAGCCCGGGGTCGCCGCGGTCTCTGCTTACGGGCGGGACCACAAAAAAACAGTATCAGCACTCGCGATGTCAGTCCGCAGCGCACAAAAAAATAAATCAATCACAAAAAAACACGCCCGCCGTGCCTGCGTGAACGCGGTGTCGTCGATCTCCTTCGTCTTCGGGAACATCGGCTCGCACAGCGTTAGATCGAACGGCGGTCGCATGGAGACGCCGCTCGCGTGAGCCGCCGTCGCAGCGCCACCGCCGACCGCACCGCCGAACCCGCCGCCGCGGCCCGCACCGTAGTTCCGCGGGCCACCGTAGCCGCGAAAGCGGCCTCTGCCTCGGTAACTGGAAATGCAGGGGATTTTTTTTGTCTTTTTTCGGGTTACTCTGTGGACTTTGTAGGCGGTGGGCCATTTTTTTCTCTCGTTTTTTAGCCTTTTTTGAGTTGCTCTGTGTGCTGTCTGAGCTGCGACAGACGTGCCGCGGCGGTCTGGCACCGCAACACAATGCGGGCACAGACCGCGGTATTTTTTTGCTGCCAGTTTGTGATTTCATTTGCGTAAAATTATGCAACGATGACAGCAAGAAAGAAACTGGGTTTGGAACCTTTTCATTTCCGAGAGCGAATTTATGAGTTCTGCGGGGAAAAAGCTAAAAAAATACGCACAAAAACGAAACTTACACCATGGTTCTTTTTTGCTTGCGAAGACTTGTGAAAATGTTGAAAAACCGAACTCAACAACAGGAACTTCCTGAAAATCGACCCATTATGTAAAACAGCAATCAATGAGAAACAAGCAATAAGCAAAAAATACGAATCTTATTTTATTCAATAAGATCCATCTGGTACACAACCAGATAAAAAAAGAATAAATTCAGCAAATATAACATAACCAGTTTCATTTTATTTCGTATCCGTTTATGTTCATAGATCAACAATATTTTGCAAGAAAAAATCATGAAAAGGGCACTTCATGAAAAATTGGCAACTTCATTCGTTTGTTGATTGCAAATAAAATCACTTTTCCGACTGAGCAACCCGCAATGGTGACAAGAGCAACAAGCAATCAAAAAAAAACGAAAAACAGAACAAAAATCAAAATTGAAAAAATTCACCAACGATTTACAAGTGGAACGTTCACAGTGTGTGTGTCGATTTTCGAAACGCATCCCAAAATCATTTGTCACTTCCATCCACATCCTCCACCACCCTGTCCACCAAACTATCGACCAGCTCTCTCACCGCTCTCCTGTCGCCAGCTGTCACCCTGCCGATGACGTCACCATCGCCAGCTGACGGCCACCAGTCGCCATTGTCGATCGTCAGTCTCGCCCGTTTCCGCGAAATCTCGTCCATCTGGCGCTCCATTTCCGGCGCGTACTGCATTCGAACGGCTTTCGTCAGAAATGGCAACCTCGCCAGCTGACTGAACGTCACGCGCATGTTGTCGTAGGCTATGCCTAGGTTGAGCGGGGCGCGCAGGTGGGCGTCGGAGAGGACGGGCAGTTTCGGGTAACGCCCGCTGAAGTGCGTCAGGATCAGCGACTTCGCGAACATGCGACGCGCGACACCGATCGCTTGACCGACGGTCGAGTGGCGTTTCTGTTCGGCCTTGTCCTGGAAAGGCGGTTGTGGTTTTTGTGAAAGTTCTTGTCTGAATACAGAACACTGAACTGTGCGTCATGCGCTCCACGCTTTTTTGGTTCGACACGTTCCGATTAGTGTGTATATGCCCTACAGGGCCCAAAGAAAGTAACAATGAAAAAAAATTGCCCCCTCAAGTCCACAAGACCTCCCACCTCCAGCGAGTCATCAAAAGTGGCCTCATGTATGACCAAATCGGCAGCCATGCCCCCATCCACCAGTGTCTCGCACGGTCTCGTATCGCCCGAGTACACCAGTTTACGACCGTCGTTTGTCACGGCCACCAGACCGTACGGCATCATCGCGTGCAGCACGGGCACCGCCGTCAACTGACGCAGTGAGCACGCGGCGGCGGCGGCCTGAGGAGAAAGAAAGAAAAAAAGGTAAATTGTTGGGCGGCGAGAGGGTGAACAGTTGAAGTGAAGTAAAAAGTGGAACGTTGAATAGTAGAGAGTGAGAAGTCCTGGTCTGAAGACCGGTAGGTTTTTTGGAAAAAGATTATTCAGAAGTTGTGTTGGAAAAATCTCCGTCGGAGAAGACACTGCACTCGTTTATAATAAAACCCCGCCACAAACAAACACACAGGCACACACTCACTGCTGTGTTAGTGCCTGTGCGTTCGCTTGTGCCAGTGTACCATCACAGAGTGCACCACGCTCAGACTAGAACAGTCGCCAAACCTGAAGCAACTCCAAATCAGCATTCTTCGTGTGAATGCAGTGCGCGAAGTCGCCCAACGGTTCCATGGTCTTCGAATACAGATGGCAAATCGCAAACAGCGGTGCGCTGGCGAGCATGTACACCGGCGTGTAGGGGAGGCCTGGAAAATGAATGCCAGTAAAAATAGGCAAAAAGAGAACGCAATGGCTCTGCAAACTGAATCAAAAAGAAGGGGGGGTGTAAAAGAACTGTCCTTTTTTAAGGCAATGGCATTGGCCGTCTATACACCTTCCACCACCAAACCATAAGTTCGACGTGAAGGTCCGTTCATATTCATACTAACATATACTATGCGTGTCTACTGTCTAGCAGTAGACGATACGTCAGGCTTCGTGTTGTTGCACACCAATATAATGCAGCATACGTCAGCATGACTGGAACATAGTTGATTCGACAAAAAAGTCAAACTCAACTCTCAAATCAACCAAAACAAAACTCACCCAATTCGCGAATCGCATTCCTCCGCTCTTGCAGCACAGTGAAGATGCCCAAATAATGGTCCTGATGCATATGCGACAGAAAGACCAACTTCAAGTTGGCCAAAAGCCTTTGGCATTGTTCGCGGCCGAACAAATGGTACATCTGCTGGTGGGTGCCCTCGCCGCAGTCCAGTAGCATCGCGGCATCGTCGTTCAGATTCACCAAAATACCCGAGAGATTACGGTAGCGGCCGGGCACCGCGGAGCCGGTGCCGAGGAAACAGACCTCCGGGTAGATTTCAGCGCCGCGGAAGTCCGGCGGAAAATCTGGAAATTTGAATATTCTTTTTTTTTTTGATTCTGCGACTGACTGTGTTTGCAGACGTAGAAAGGAAACTGGTTTCCGTCTTTATGTGGCAATTCAAAACAGTCCAAGTGACCCGGCCATATTTAGGGAACACGGAGCATTTTATCAAAGTTGAATTCCCGCGTCATGCATGAAACTGCGCGCATTGAGTCTCGGTACCAAAATGAAGGATAATAACATGGTGCGATGAGAAGAGACTAGCATTCGATAAATAATAATAACTGTTCGGAATATACACCAATGCCGTGCCGAGCGTGCGGTGTACCGTGGTGTACCTTGCCACAACTCTGTCAGGCGCGCGCACCGCAGTGTATGACCTATTTTTTAAACGTGTCCCACTGAAATGACGTCATGTGCCGCCAAACATGCGCTTGTCGTTCACAACAAACCAGACCTTCTGTTTAGCCGATTTCTTCCCGTAAACAAATGGTGAATGTCGAATCGGCCACACCAAACTGAAATTTTAGTGCCTGTAATTTGACAAACGGGCGTTGTTAAAGCAAATGACGTCATTTTAGTCCTGACACGTTTGAATAAATCCACAATACCACACCGTCGCAAGGGGCGTGTTGGCAGCTAATGGTGAGGGGGGGCATGTTTCCCAATGCCAACCATTCATCATCTTATAAAGCCGTTTATGAAACACAAGAACAAACACAAAACTTGCCCGGTGCGCACCTTTTCGAAAGTCCCCCTGCACGTAGCCAATCGCATCCGGGCTGACGGTATCGCTGTCGCTAAGAATCGCCTCTGGATCGAATCGAACCTCCGCTGCCGACGACGACTGATCTACCGTGGCAGTTGGCTTTGCGGTTTCTTTGGTCTCCTGAACAGTGTTTTGTTGAAAAACAATTTGAAAAAAATACAAAACCGGGTTATCACGAACAATGTTTTTTCCGTTTTTCTTCGCTTCTGAAGCGCTATTCATGGCGTCACTTTACACGGCGTCACCTCGCTGCACATTCATGAAGTAAAAAAACAGCGCAACTTCATACACTAAACTGACGCATGCGCTTAAGCGTGCGCGAATGCATGAATGCGTGTCTTTAGAGTCATGTCATCAGGGGGTGGCATGTGTGGTAGCGTGTTAGACTTTTGTGTCTGTGCGTTCACAGGGTCAAGCCCCGCAGAGGGGAGTACATAGGAAATCATGAGCTGAGCTGAGAGACTCGACGGGCGCCCCACTCGACGGGGGGGGGTCGTTCTCGTACGCAATTCTGGGGCGGAGCTTAACCTCGGCGAAAAAGCCTCGCCTGAATCACTGCTCGTTCGTCAGAGCAACAAACTAAAATCAACCAAGTTGCATGGTGGTTCTCTGCATTTCTGCCTGGCCAACATCACATGCACAAGAGGGGTGGCCTCACTAGTGATGTTTCCCTCTTGAAAACCGCACCCACCATGCCGACCGGCGTGGACTCGTGTTTCGAGCGCTCAAAGCGGCCCGAGCGTTTCGCGCGCGCACTCCGCAGCCAGAACGTCAACTCTGGCTCTGCATATACGATCGCCGCATCACCCGTCGGCAGCGCCGGCAAATCGCCCGATCGATACGAGCTGTACGCTAAGGCGGGGTGGACGAGCGGGTGCACACGGTGCATGATCACCTGGGAGAACAGTGGGTGGAGATACAGTACAGACGAACTATGAATATAGGGAATCCGCTGATTGGTTGGTGGCCACGTGGTGCATGCTTTCTGTGCAGTTTGTACCGGAGACCCGAATGTTTGTACAGGCAACATTTTCTTTGTCAGCAATTCCACAAAAATCCAACAACTCCTGAAGACCTGTTCTGAACACTGTGAGTCTCATAACCTGGTCTCGCAACTGGTGTCAAATAAAACACAATCATGTTGCACGGTCGCACAAGCGCACAGAAGAATACGGCATTGCAGCAACGCACATGTTAGCCTGTGTGTTTGTTTGTGGCTGTGCAGCATTATTACTCTGTTACAACAAAGTTTATTGTGTTCAGATCGGGACTGTACCTGCTGCTTATAAATCGCCAACGAGTGCGGTATATAAGGGGCGTCTTCATTCAGCAACAAATGCCTCGTCCGCCCACCGACATCGTGTTTCATCCAGTCTTGATATTCGCTGCTGTTGACCACATCCGACGGCGAGAAATGTACACAGAGCTCTAATTTCAACCGTCCACTTTTCGCCGCAACACAAATCCGCTGGATTTCAGCGTTTTCCCGAAGGGAGTCGAGGAATTCCCGTGCGGGGCAGTCGATCACGAGAAAGTGCTCCGGTTGTTCCCGTTGGTTGATGACGTCAGACGGTTGAATGGTGCGACCATCGTTTAGGGTTACTGATTCGCCTGAAAAAAGTTTTGAAATCGAGTTTTTTTTCATCAACAAAGCAGCATGGTATGGCTTAACTTAAGAATAAGGGTGATGCAAAGGGTCCGGATTGGAGAACTTTTCCCCGCGAAAATCTGGAAACTTTCAGTCTCTGCTCGGTTTCAAAAAGCTGTTGTTTTGCGATTTTCAGGCACTTTTGTGTGGCACATTTTGAAGGTAATTTACAATAACCAGTTGTGCTTTTGATTTTAACACAGACTCTACAGTTTATTACAGTGAGACGTTTTTTTCACATTCGGAAATTTAGAAGCGGTTGAAACTGACGCGTCTTGTTACCAATTTCACCGTACATCAGAGGCGTTCAACTTTCCCGCCAAACTTTTTCGAAAATTCTCGCCAAAACCGACCGCTCTGCAGCGCGCCAATCAGCGGCCCAAACGGCACCTTCAGCTCGATGCAGCGTTTCACGTCGATTTTCCCGAGTTTCGGGTGCAACTGGACGAAATAGCAGACGGCCACGTGCGAGTCGTTCGAGGCCGAGGCTGCTGCGGTGCCTTGAAGGACCCGTTTTACGGAGTCCTTGATTTCTAGGCCCGGTAGATCGGGCATATTCACGTCCTGATTGTCCTGAATGAGGAAAACAATGAATTAGGCCAAATGAAAACCGGGAACAGAACAATAAATAGTGAACGTGAAAAAAATGTTATATCAGGTTGGGTTGACTTAAAATTACCGATACCTCCAAATCGCCCACAGGCGCATCACCAGACGAATCGTGTAACCTTAGAACAGTCTCCGACGAAGTTGGGCCCTCGGTTTTGTTGAAAATTTCGATCGCTTGCACCTGAAAAAAATGACCGGTGATACAGCGCTTGCTCCCCGCGACCTGCGGGTTAAAACAAAAAAAAACAAAATCTTTGGCTTCGTGTCATCCTCGACCAAATGACGAAAGTGCTTATCAAAAAACTGCTCGGTTATTGCGGGTCTGCTCCCGCGGTACCCCGCAGCGGTCACCCTCTAACACCGCTCACCTTGACCACGCCATCGTCGAAGCACCTCCCCTCGTCCGTGGCCGTATCGCGATGCGTCCCATCGATGTTCATCTTCTGATCGGCGTATGGTCGCACAGCGTTCAGAACGTTCATCGCGTTTGATGGACCGTGCACCGTGAAACGTTTCTGTCCCGCGGCCTGATTGGATGGTGAATTGGTGTTTGTCTTGTGCTTTTGGGGGGGGGGGGTTTGGTTGATTGGGCCCAGAGATTCCGTTTTATCGCAAAGAAATACAACGCAAGGGGAGCGATGGTGCACGCCACCGTCGCAAGCTGAGCTTCTTGGTATCCCGGCAGGTACACTCCCTGGCACACCCGCCTTACAGCGGCGCTAAACGCGCGTACCATTTTTCGGGGAGCTCGCAGGAAAATCAGCCGATATGACTGCTATGCAGCTTTCGGCGCAACACCGAGCTGATTAGTTACATGCAACACTCGTCAGCTCAGCCGCAAAACAACAACAATTCAATGCAGCTAACTAAACCACCGGACTTTGACACCTTCGAGCTTTTGGAATCGGTGGAGAAGACAAGAGCTGTGGACAACATGGACTTTTACTTTTGAACTATTACATGCAGGGTTGGCATGAAAAAAACGGTTTTTACTGGTGAAAATACGGTTTTTTACCACGATTTGAAAAAAAAACGGTATTTTGCCAACCTTAATTAATTACATGAACCACTTTACTCTTAGCTCACCTGTAACGTGAGCGCAAAACCAGGCAAACCGCCGCTGCGCGACCAGGATGATCGCGTCATGAAGATGTGCTCCATGCGAGACACGGAGACTGAATGCTCTTGGAACAAACGTGTCACCCCCTCGGGACAGTTGAACAGGTAGACTGTTTGCGTGGTTCTGTGTGAGAGATGGGAATGGGTGGTGGTTTTTTTGAGACACTTTGAATTGGTTACGTATCCGAAGAAAAAACAATGGGCGTTTGGCTCAAATGAACAAAAAACATCACAATCGTTGCCCCAACCAACTTCAGCACAATACATTTCCCGTATCCGTAGCAGCCACTCTGTACAACCCGAATGGACGCCTCTGCCGCAGCTGTGGTCGTGATCAGTTTTAGGGTCTGCAAAGACTGACAAGTTTTTTTGGTAAATTTTGCATGAAAATTGAAATTGATTGATTGATCGTTTGCTTTCACTGAATGAAAATGACGACTCTCGGGAAATCGGAATCAATTTTTGCAGTGGTGGTGGTGGACAACACTAAAAATGATACACTAAACCAATTGAAATCCAAACAATCAGCAGATCTCCAATCACATTTCGAAACAACAAAATAACCGATCACAATGCATAAACGCAATCAAGCAAAAACGCTACCTCTAAAGTTTTTACCCGTTTCTTATCAGCGGCCAGTTCCAATCGATTCGACAATTGTGACCTGACAATTGATTCGGACTCCGCTTCCGCACCAACATTCGGTCTTGTTTTTGGGCCAGATCTTTGTTGTGATGTCGTTTTGTTGTTCAATTCGCAGTTTTCCGGCTCAGCTGCCACAGCAGGTGAGTTTTTCGATTCTGAAAACGATACCGCGTCGCAGCTTTGCGTCAGCAGAATCGCTGTGTTGTCGTTCATTTCGGCCATCTTTCGTTTTTTTGGCATCGTCGGCGTCGTCGAGTTCAAACGAATCGTGCTTTTCGACAATTCACAACCAGTTGAGCAAAGAGTCAAAGAGTTTGTTGAAATCACAAATTTAAAACGTTGAAGTTGAAGAGAGTGCTCATAACAGTGATTTCTCAATGCATGATGAACATTTACACTTGGATTGCGCAATTTTGAGCAACGAATGAAGATTTTCCGCACGCAAACGTCACAAATAGCAAGATCGGCGCAAAGTTTCTGCCGAAATATTGGATTCAATCGACGAAAATTCATCCAAACAAAGAGTTTATATGTGAAATGCGCGTTTTCCCCGGCTGCGCGCGCAGAGTGTATCAGATCAGTGTATGCTTCATCAAACAAAAATCAAAATAAATAAAAAATTTGCGAAAGCCGAGATTTTGGCGGTTGGCCTACATGTTTAAACGACGGTTTAAAGACATTTGCGTTAAAAGACATTTACCTAGAAACTAACTGCGTGTTTAACGGTTAAAATAAACTACAATTCTCCGAATATGTCCTAAACCTAATCCTAAGCAAAGCCTGAGCCTAATCCTAATTCTAAATTCAGCCCTAAGCCTAAGCCAAGCCTTTTCAGAAGTGCGGTGCATGAGCAAATAGCGCACGTAACCACTCCAGGGAAGGGAATCCATTCCATAATCCTAATCCTGTTTAAACATGTAACATTAGGGATTTTGGCCAATTCAAAAAATTATCTAAATTTTTTGCTACTTTATTTTTTCTTTGCTACTTTATTTTTTGAAAGCTACTTTATTTTTTCTTTGCTACTTTATTTTTTCTTTGCTACTTTATTTTTTGAAAGCTACTCTATCCACAAAAATGCTCTAAAAACCTTATTTTTGGCTCAATTTTTTGAAAGTTCAGCAAAAAAATTCTTTGACATTACCTTGTAAAACCGTCAGCTGTCGATTTTGGACCAGTGCTTTGATTTTGATTGGGGACAATAGGCTGTTTGATGGTCAAACGGAAAAGGTGCGAATAAGAACGGGTGAACGCAATCACGCAATAGACTCTGTCTCTCAACAACTCCAGGCGATGCCGCGACACACTCTGTGGCGAGTGCTGTGCGACGTCGACACCGTTCGCGGAACGACGAAATTGAATCGGGCGAACTTCGAGCGCACGATCGAGCTGCCGTGCGTGACGTTGCCCAACCGCGAATTGAATCGGTTCATGGGCTGCGTCAAGGATTACCTCGTATATGGACTGTCAAAGGTGTGAGTTTTGTGCTTGTCTTGTCTGTTGTCTCGAATTTCTTCCTGTCATCTCGCTCCATTCAGATTTCTGTCCGCGACAAGATCACTAGTGCCAGTGCGTACTAAAAAAGCAAGCTTGCGTCATTGAAGCTTGGACTGAATTGTGTTTTGGCAATGGAATAAATGCAATGAAATGAAACCCACAATTTTTCGACCGCCCCTTCGGAATGCTTACGGTTCACCCCGAGACGCAGGTGCTGGTACCCCACAGCGCCCTTTCGTACGTGAAGCTGCGACGTTTTTGCTCCATGAATGTGTGCGATGAAGTGACCCGCGCGCTTCAACCTCCATGACTGGCGCTTTACTCTCTTTGCAAACAGTTCTATTTGTTTAAGCGGAGTATTTATCATGCTCTCTTTAACATGAGAGTCATAACATAACTTTAACTTTTTTGATAAGTCATGATAATTTTTCTGTCATTTTCATCATCCGATTTTTCAGCTAAAACCGGTTCAGTCAATCGCGGACGATTCGGCAAACGGTCATTCCCCTCAATCGTCCCGTCTTCTGCTTGATCCGGAAAAATTCACGTCGGAAACGCGAGAGACCCTCGAGAAAAAAGCGGAAATTCTGAACGTGAAAATCGATTTCAGCAGCGTCCATCTTGAGCTCAATTACTGGAATTATCCGGCTAAAAGTGTGCTCGACATGATTTTACCCCGGGGCCAGCAGATTGGGGCGTTCAGTCAAGTTGGGCACATTGTGCACCTGAATCTCCGCGACGAACATCAACCGTATAAATCGGTTTGGGTGGTTTCTTTTTATGTTAAGGCTTTTAGGTTCTTTTAGGACCGGTTCAGTTAGGCTATTTTGAATTGCCACACAAAAGATTGAAAGTAGTTTCCTTTCTACGGCTGCACACGCGCTGAGTCGCAGAACCCAAAAAATACTGATAATACCAGAAAGCAGCAAGCTTCGTTTGCCAAACGAGCGCGAGCATGAACCAAACGTAAATGGTGCGAGCTTGCCCCCCCCCCACTGTTTCAATCGTTTCACCCAGGTGATTGGTCATGTTCTACTGGATAAAACGCCCGGTTGCAAGACGGTCGTCAATAAAGCGGATGTCATTGGAGGCAGTAAATTCCGCAACTTTCAACTTGAACTGCTGGCCGGCCAAGAGAATTTCGTGACGGTGGCAAAGGAGAATGATCTGGCGTTTGAATTGGACTTCTCGAAGGTTGTGGTTCGGTTTTATGTTTTTTTTTGGTTCAGCTCTCCTTTTTCTTTCATTAATTGACTGTACTTGAATTTACTTGGTAAAATAGCGTCAGACAGACAGTCGTTTGAAATTTGGAGATACTTTTCAGTTCGGTCCACCACTAATTTCAATATCATATGCAAATGCAATTAGCTGATTGGTTCGATGGGGATCACGTGATCAGCAGCCAATCAGCTATTTGGATATGTTTTAGAGGTAGACTGTATCTGACTGCGCAATGTTCGGTTTGAAAATCAACAAGTAAAAAACAGCAAATAGAAATGGTCTTCAGGAGTCGCTAGAATTAAGAAAAAAGGTAATAAAAATTTTGAAAAAAAATCCGAATTTTGTCGCAGGTCTTCTGGAATCCGCGTCTCGGCACCGAACATGCGCGCCTGCTGCGTGATCACGTGACCAAAAATGACGTCATCTATGACGTGTTCGCCGGCGTCGGTCCGTTCTCGCTGTTGGCGGCGAGGAAACACGGGTGTACGGTATTTTCGAACGATCTGAATCCGGACTCGGTCGAGTATTTGCGGAAGAACTGCAAGAGGAATAAAGTTCAGTTGGCTGCGATCACGCAGTTGGATGGGGCTGAGTTCATACGAACGGTGGCGCGCGAGGATTTGGAGAAGAGGTTAGGGTGGATTGGGTTGTTTTGGATTAGGGTTAGGGTGGATTGGGTTGTTTTGGAGAAGAGGTTAGGGTTAGGGTGGATTGGGTTGTTTTGGATTAGGGTTAGGGTGGATTGGGTTGTTTTGGAGAGCTGGCGAAAAAAACGGGGTTAGGGTTAGGGTGGATTGGGTTGTTTTGGAGAGCTGGCGAAAAAACGGGGTTTTTCAGAAAGGGTGTGTAGATCTGATTCACAGTTACCCTCGTGGCCTGGTGGTAGTGCGTTAGACTACAGTCTGTGCGCTCGGGGGTTCGAGCCCCGCCGAGGGGTATGTAGGCACTTAATGACAGAGAAAACTCGATGGGCGCCCTACTCAGTGGCGTTATGTACGCTTCTCTGGGTTAGCCCTGGCGAAAAACATCGCCGAAAAATCTCAACAGCAACAACAACAACACACGTAAAGTGTAACGTCGGTTTTTTGCAAAAATATGGTTGTAAAAACCTGCCACACCCAGTCAAAAGAACGTTCAAAATTTCATCAGAACCAGATTTGCAACCTACTGTGGTTTTCAACGAAGAGACCAGTTAGGCTTTGGTTTGGCTGGTCCATGAGATTACAGGGTATCCGAAAAGTACTGGACTGACATTTTGACGCCAAAAACGTTGCAAAAAGTTCAAACAAGTTCATCTTGTTCAATTCCAGGCTGCTTGACTCACATCAAGCAAGCGGCAGTCGCGAGGATTCAAGCAGCGATTCAAATTCGAACCGGAAGCCACCCAAACCGGAGTATCGGTGTCACGCTATCATGAACCTCCCATCGATGGCGCCCTCGTTTCTCTCCAGTTTTCATGGGCTTTTGGCGGAGTTTTACCGAAATTCCACCAATCAACAATCACTTCGAGTTGACGTCAAAAATCGACCCGACTTTTTCGTACACTGTTATTTATTCACGAAAAACGCCGCAAATCCCAGAAATACCGCAATTGAAATCGTCAGCACCGAACTGTTGTCGCGGCGAGGGTGCCCGCAATCCGGTGTACCACCACCGCCGCCACGGTCGCTGGTGGATGTGCTCGCGGTACACCACGTGCGGACGGTTGCTTCAGAGAAGGAAATGATGTGCGTTTCGGTGAAATTAAGCGATGCTGTTTTGTTGGGAGATGATGAGACTTTTAGCGGTGGGGATTGTGATACTGATTTAGATTCAGGGGCTCATGGTGTGAAACGGGTGAGGATCGGGTGAAATTGGTGATATTGTGTTCGTTTGTTTTTATGTTTGTAAAGTCCTTGTCTGAAAACCTGGCAATCGGCGTATGAGTAGTATGACAGTAATTTTGCACAGTGACTAAAGAGACATTCATGAAGCAGTATTTAGTGACGCGTAGCTGTAGGTCACTAAATACTGCGTCATGAATGCCCCTTTACAAACTCACGCACACGCGATGTAGCGCACATGTCATTGTATGCGCCTGTGTGTTTGACTGTGCAACATTGCCGTGTTAACAGAACAGTGCACTGTTTTCAGACTGGACTTCCATTATTGTAAGTGTATTGATGGTGAAAATAAAATCACAATCTGGGTCGTTGTTTATTTGTTAGTTGTTTTAGTGAATGCGGAAAACTGTCCGTCCGTACGTTCCCTACATTGTTTGCTGTCACGCATTGTTCGGTGCAACTTTATCTTGGCACTGGTCAAACTTTAACTCAGTTTGCAGATTCAAAATTCGAATTTCCGTTCGAAAATATTCAAAATGGTGCTACCCGGCTTCGGATTATGGCCGATTTTGGTGACACAATTCGCCGAAAAGTGGTCAAACCGGTACGTTTCAACTATTTTACCAAGGAAGCTTGATGCTTGACCGGATTCTGTGTAGCCGCTTTGTGGTCTTTCGAGATGTGGTACAAGTGGCAAGTGCTGACCCATTTAAGACATGTCCTCACCCAAAAAAAACGATCAAACAGTATGCAAATCCAGTTCAAACGCAACCAAATTAGCTCATTGCCCACACAAAGAGATGTTTTCGCCCCAACACAATCGTCCGGTTTCCAACTTTCCAGTTATTCCACCAAGATTGTCCGCCAATGGGGACCGGACGCGGCAGCGGCCTTGTGGCTCCTCCGCTGCGGTGCCCCGTCCGTGACGTTCGCCGGGCATCCGCCCGTGAAATCGTCCGCGCAACTGAGGAGACTCGTGAAAAGTTGCCAAAAATCACCGCCGGGTAAAACTCGGGAATCGCCCCTTCAGCAGCCGCAATCTTCTTCTGGCCGCAGTATGCACGCTGGTCATGGACAGTTGTTGTCGGGTTTGTTTTTTGAATTTTAGATTTCGTTTTTTTTGCGTTTGCAGGCGACTAAAGTCGCAAGTCTGAAGACTCGACGCTCGTTTGCAATAAGTTGCGCTGCACATTGCAATTTGTTGCGCAAAAACAGAAAGTTTTAAGGTGCATTTATGAATTTAGAAATCGCATGGCTAGCGCTGAAACTGTTTTTGTCATGACTCATGAATACAAAAATAATCACGGTGTTTTAGCATAGCCTCGCGTCAGCTGTCACATTTTTTGATTATCACATTAAGAAGTGGTTACTAGCTAAGCGCCACTTTATGCAGTTTCATGGATGCATTTCTAGAGTGTTTACTATGCGTTATTTTATGCAATTACATGAATGCATCTCTGAAGTGTTTTCTAGCTATGCGTCACTATACAATTTAATGAATGCATTTTTGTAATGTGTACTGCCTAGTGTACCATTATACAATTTCATGAATGCAACTTCAGACGCGTTCACCGGCGCTCACGCACTGCGACTCGTTGAAATCGACGCTTCCGATTCGGCCATCATGAAATCGGGCGCTGATTTGTACCTGAAACAGCTGAAACATGTCACGAAACTCCGACTGAACTTCTGCACTTTTCTGGATGATGACTTTCTAATTCAGTCGATCGGCCATCTCCGGTTGAGTCTGCAGGTGAAATAGTGAAGACAGTACATCCTGTTCAGAACACAAAGTGTTGAGTCCACGTCACATACAAACGCACTGGCACACATAGTGCACTGTGTTACGGTAGTGAGTGTGTCTGCGCATGTGTGGCTGCCTGTGTGTTTGTGGTTTAGTGCGAGACAGCGCTTTTACGAGACGACACGAGAAGACAGTCAAGAAAAATGAAGTAACTGGAGATGTGTACTCACGTCTGAGGACGCGACATGCAAAAGTTTATGCCGTCAAGTCAGTCGGGGCTTGCGATGTGATGTGGTTAATGTGAATCAACATGTGATTTGTAGTACGGCACAAAAAAAGGCTTTTGGTATTATTTGTTTGAGTTTTGCATTGTATTTGTTGTTTATATTAGCACCAAAAAACAGTTCTTCACAAAAAAAAATTATTGTTTTCTTCAAATTGATTCCATTTTCAAATTCAAATCTGGTTTTTTTCAAGGACCTCGAGATAATCAGCGGCGTATTCACGGACTTCGGTCTGAGGTCGCTGCGAAAAATGCAGAACCTGCGAAGACTACACATTTATTTGATGCTGAATGTGCAACACCGCGAACTGGTCATACGCGACCTCCAAGCGCATTTGCCGCACTGCAAGGTGACCGAAAGTTGGAAATTTATAAAAAAAATTCAATCTGCCACGCATGAAGTCACCGATTAGCAGTCCGAAATTCTAGATTTTCGATTCTATTCTGTCTATAACGCCATCATTTAGCGTTCAGCAGGCCCATTCATGGTTTTAGCATGTGAAGCTGTGCGTTTTTTTGATTCATGAATGGGAAAAGTGACACTGGTGCTGGATGCTCCATGAATGCGGCGCTTTCAATCATATTAAATTAAGTCAAGACAATAAATGAGATCGCGTTGCTTTGCTACTAAACTTGAGTTTACTTGTTTTTGTGATAACATGGTAGTACGACTTTTTATCTGCCTTAATAGCAAGTTTAGTATTCAGCAAAGTGTTCTGTCTATGATTCTGGTAGTCAGACCAGCACCAGACCTATGTTTTTAACTGAAGTCGTAAAAATATTACAGGTTTTTTTCAGATTACATTTCCGCCTCTTACTACGTTCGGCTACCATAGACCGGTTGCAAAATCTGGTTGATTTAGTTGAGTGATTTGCTTTGTTTAAACGTGAATGCAACTTTCTTGATATTTTCTAGACTTTCTTTTCTGTTTTCGGCTATTTTGTGTTACACGTTGCTAAACAATTGCTGTCGAAATGAGTTAGTTGGTAACTTCATTATTCTATGGAGCTGTGTGACAAGAAAATGATAAAAACGCTGGTCAAATAAAAAAATCCCAGCAACAACTGAATCTTCACCACCCAATAAAATAAAATCAACTAGAAGCGGACTAAAATGTTTGTGACGCTGTAAAAAATAAAAACTGAGACCAAAAAAGGTGTGCACAGTCGAACTCTAATTTATTGGGAATCAGCTGCTTCGTTGGTGATTACGGTATGCATGCTTTCTGTGCAAACCAAACTCCGCCCCCACATCAATGCCTGCACAGAAAGGATGCATACCATAATCCCAACCAATCGGCTGGTTCCCTATAATTTAGAGTTCGACTGTAGTATCCTGTCCATCCGTGTGTCACTGTATAAAAGCGGCTCAGAAAAACGCCCAGTGTGGCGTTGTCTGTTTTATTTTCTTGACACACAGGCGAACAGTACTCTTGTTGTCCACTGTGATATTATTCCACCCAAAATGCATGACAATCACTCTCAATCAATACTTATAATCGTCAAACAAACTGTGCCGTGTGTCAACCGTCGTTTCATAGCTCGACACAAACGGTATGACGGGTGGCGGCGACTCAAGGTGGGACGACCTTCGAACGCGGACCGTCTGAAAGAGACGTTTTAGGAAGATGGTTTGCCCGATGTTGACGACGGCAAGGCCAACCGTGGCGGTTAGCGCCATGTAGAACAGACGATCGTTCAGCATTTCTGCGTAGCCGCGTCCTGAGAGATGATTTTTTTGTTCATAGTTTCGCAATCAGATAATACAGTATATGCAACATGAGGTGATGACCAACCAATCAACGCTGAGAATTGCTCATGAGCAACCAATCAGCTTAGTTGCATATATTATTTTGCAGATGAATACAGTGGCGGCCAAACGTATTGCGACGCTGCGCGCGTGTGTGCTGTGTATTGCGCGCGTGTTGCATCAGCCGTACAAACGCTATTCTAAAAATTTATGGGCAACGTTGGGTTCACGGGACACTTTTCGACCCAACTTGCCCCTAAATTCTAATAATAGCGTTTGTACGGCTGATGCAGTTCGCGTGCAATACACAGCACACACGCGCGCAGCGTTCCAACACGGCCATGCTTGATTGCACCCTGCAACCTTGTTCATTCTCGAGTCTCCAGTTCTTCTGGTGCGCCCTGACGTGGTGCAGCTGCTCGCTGATGCCCTCCGTCAGCACGTCGCTCATGCCAGGCGCGCCCGGACCGAGCATCGCGATCAATCTGCAAAATGACAGCAAAACGAGAAAACGGTGATTTTTTAGGCGAGGTTTTCAGCCAGGGCTGACCCAGAAAAGCGTATGCTGTCGAGTCGGGCGCCCATGTCGAGTTTTCTTTGTCATTAAGTGCCTATACACCCACCCCTCGGCGGGGCTCGATCCCCCGAACGCACAGACAACAGTCTAACGCGCTAAGACCAGGCCACGGGGGGGGTTGTTTGTCAAGAAAAAATGTGTCATGACAGAGAGCATCTGAAAAGTCTACCATGTTTGAAAAACATGTTGTCAAAAGAACCTGAATCGTTTTTTTGTACGCTTTTCACTTTTTTGTGCAAATCACCGTTCGTTTGTTACACGCGCATGCGTGCTGCTTGTGCCTGTGTGTTTGTTTTATGTTTTTGTGATTGTGCGACACGTCACCATGCGTTGTTGTAGCAGATGTAGTCACGCAGAACAATAATGCGATGCAAATGCGCCAGAAGGTGATGCAGCAGATTATGCACTTTGTTGATGTACGTGCACTCAGCATTGCCTTCGGACGCGGGATACTTTGAGCCTCGTAAAACAAAAAGGAAATGACTAACTGTAACAGCACAACCCACTCACTTGTTCCTTGCGTCCGATTCGTCCAGTTTCATGTAGTAGGCGGTGGTGTGCATCGACACAATCGTGAGACTCTGAAAGCAGAACGTGAAATCGCCCGGCACACTCAGAAATCGATAAACGTCGCCCTCTAAATCGCTGCGCTCGTAGATCGTGTGGTTACTGTGGTCGACTACGGTAACGAGAACTTTGGCGTCTCCTGCAACGAAAGTGGGCTGTTTATGTCAAGTAAATAAGTTTCATTTGTGCAACGTATGTATCTGGCATTGAAACGTACATATACGTATTAAAATTATTCTTCGGCGGTTTTGATTTTGAATCCAAAAAAGCAAAACCCGACTTCGGTTCATTCTTCTTCCGTGTTTGCTCTGTGTTCCGCCAATAAAATAACACTGACAGGTTTGAAGAAACCTACTTTATACCTCTGAGTTTCTTATACTGAAACGTGTAATCCTTGAATTCATCATGGAACTCTTCGCCGAAACACGTCGCAGTTCTTGGCGCGATTTCGAACGTAAACTCGCTACGATGCGTGTGCGGTTTCGGGGGCTCGACGACATTCTCCAGTTCGGTTTCGTTCATTTCATGAGCGGTTGCAACATTCAGGATGATTTTGTGGTTGTGACCGGTCAGAATTATCGTTAGAATTCGTAGACATTGAGCTATTCGGTTGGTTTCAGGCATGATGAATGTGAATTCCCACGGACAAACGCGCGACGATGAAAGAGCAGGCGGGAATCTTCTTGTCTTTATCTAATTGCAGGTTTCCCACTCGGAAATCGAATTGTTAAAAGCACTGCTCAAATATAATTGATTGGATTGCAACTGATTACTGCTTGCTGTTTCATTTCTGAAATGATTTTCTGTATTCGTTACAAATCTGCTAAATCGTTGGCTTTCCGTTTTCCGTTTTCCATCCGTATCTACGCATGTCCATTCAACAGCTGTGTGACACGGTAACACATATTTTCCGGAGCACATTATCCAGGGTCTACCAGAAATGTCGAAACGTAAACGTGACAGTTTGCATGATCGTAAAGGAACTGAAATACGGTTTCGTGTCGCTGGTTTTTACAATCGATCTCACGGCTCACTGGAAGCATTTGGCTAATGGCTGAAATGCCGCGTCATAATGAAAAAAGCCAATTTTCGGATTGTGCGATGGATGTGTTTATTAAAAAAATGTGAATTTATAAACTGTCACAAGTTGAAAAGAAACACGAAAAATTGAATTTGCCGGCTTTTTGTTTTGAATTATCCATTATTGCGGCAAATCACGCTCACACACTCCTCTGGCACTTGACAACAACACAACGTGCAAACCCGTGCACTTTTTAAGGAAAAAGAAAAAAATGTTCGCGTTTTAGTGTAAGAAATTTGACATTTTGTACATGCGGTTTTTTAGTATGCTTCCAAACCTGGTTTTTTTCGCGGAATATGGTACTCAGCTTTGGATACCGTGTTTTTTGATCAGAAGTTCCCTCCCAAGTTCTTACATTTTTTGAGCACTTCAATGCTGCTGTCTAACTGTACAGCAAAAACAGCCTTCTTGTAAAATGTTGTTTTGCTAGCTGTTTACTGCTGTTTACAAGTGCTATAACCGCTGTTTACTTTGTAATCGGTATGCACTCAAAAACTGGCTGACCTCAAAACATCATTGCTTTGCCACACTAAATTCTTCGTGCATTTTGGTCACTTTGTTAGAATTAAAAAATTCAAAAAACATTGAACTAAAATGTTTGGTCCCAGTTTTGCTGTCACTTCTCTGCTGTTGTAAGCTGTAACAACCGATTAAAACTCTTATTCACTTTACGCTGAGCAGTCTACAATCATTTGCAGTCTACAATTAAAATTACGCAATTTTCACGGTATTTCAGATTTTCCGTTTCAATATATGTACTTGCGACACAAAAAGTGTAGTGCCGATTCTCAAACTACATGTACATTGAGAATTTCGAATAAAATTAGGCAAACCAGTAAAATCATAATAAAACGGTAGTCACTTCACGGTGCATTTGGGGCGAAAAAATTAGTTTCTCAGAGTGGTATCAATAAATTTCCGATTTTCGAGTTGCAGTTGATTTGATGCAAAAATAATAAAAAAAGACCGACCAGCAGGGACAAATAAAACTTTTTCAAAACTTTGCCGACACTTTGCGATGTTCTGTGAAAGGAAAAAATTCGTCGCGCGCACAGTTAGAAAAACCTGAAAAGACATATCACTTTTCTAATTTAGAGTGACCTTTGTACGAAAACGGCTTACAAAAAAGCGGTGAGTTTCGACAAGAAAAATGCTAAACTTCTAATTTCTGGCGTTGTAACACCAGCAAAATCCGTAAAAAGAACGAGCAATTATTGCCCCATTAGAAAAATCTCACAAACAAACCCGATCGGTAAAGCAGACACGATAAACAAAAAATCGTCGCAGACGAAAACAGTGAAATGAACACAGTTCCAAAGTTTCAAACGTCGACCACCTTGGTCGAATAAGGAGATCACGACTGTTCATTTTTTCCGGAGAGACTCGTACCCACAAAATACCGCACCCGTCGCTTGGACCACCAGATATGATCACAACGAAACCCTGTACCTCACAGAAACCGTCAATGTGAAATTTGGCGGAAAAAGATAAGCTTGCAAAAATATACTGAATAAATTTGCGTAATGAGAAAATGATTTTCTGCCGGCGAGTTTCGAGATCCGTCAAACCTTTTACTATTTTTTTTAAAAAGCAGTTTTATATTGAACACCTCGAACAATTAGACGACCGCAACGAAACCTTGCAGAATTCATTATGACTAGAAGAATTCATTTTATTACCGACGAGGTTCGAACCCAGAAAATCAGACCCAGCACGCCTCGAACCACCAGACCATCACAACGAAACCCTCTGGTAGTTTGCAACTAATTTTCCCCGGCAAGACTTGAGCCCAGAAAATCACATCAAGCAACGCCTCGGACCACTTGACCATCGCAAAGCAAACGCGCACCGGCACCGCATAAACCGCCATCATGAAGTTCGGCGAGCAGATGACGGCGCACATCACAACG
The DNA here is from genome assembly GCA_030248135.1 of Theristus sp. LFF4_11. NCBI lineage: Eukaryota > Metazoa > Nematoda > Chromadorea > Monhysterida > Xyalidae > Theristus > Theristus sp. LFF4_11. The sequence goes on from JASANC010002116.1 coordinate 37,784, forward strand.
GAATGGCGCAAGCAGTATCTCGACTACGAGGTGCTGAAAAAGCTGATTTATGCCGCCGAGACGGAGGCGCCGTCGAAAGAGGGCGAGGCTGCCCTCGACGCACGTGCGGTGTACCTCGATCGAAAGGACGCCGACTTTTTCCACGTTTGCGACTCCGAACTGACGAAGATCAATCTGTTCTTCGGCATGAAAATCGCCGAGGCGCACCGAAAGCAGAACGAACTGAAGAAGGACTTGGAGTTGCTGAAGGAGCACAAGCCGACGCCGAAGACGATGCAGCAGCTGAAGTTTGCGTTCAGCGAGTATTACCTCGGGCTGGTGTTGATTCAGAACTACCAGCAGATGAATCTGACCGGTTTCCGGAAGATCTTGAAGAAGCACGATAAACTGTTCCAGCGGGACAGCGGTGAGTGGTTGTTTTCTTCGCCAGAGAAAAGAATTAGGCAGCATTCATGAAGAAGCATTTAGTGACGCGTAGCTATGTGTCACTAAATACTGCTTCATGAATGCGGCTTAAAGTGAATGTATGGGAGGACATAAAAATAGCTGCTGAGGAAATTGGGTGAAAGAAGTCGTGGTGTCCTTTTTTGCCCAAAATGATGTGTGTCCCTGTATGTGTGTTTCTCAGCGTGTTACTAAAAAAATATAAAACAAACGAACTTTGATTCTGAGGAACTTCGCACAGGCATGAAATGGCGCGAAGAGATGGTCCTGAAATCGGCCTTGGCCACAAATCGTGACATTGAATCATTGTTGGCTGCCACTGAAAGCACTGTAATCAATGAGCTCGAGGGTGGCAACAGGGCAGCTGCGATGCGTCGACTCAGGGTGCAACCAATCAGTGAAAAGGTTAATTAAAAAAGTAGTTTAGCATTAAAAAGCAGCAACCTGAAAAAAGTTTCACGTTTAAGCATGCCAATTGTAGTGGAAAGTCTGGAGTTTGTGTGCGATGCGGTACAGTCATTAAGAAGGATCAGTTCGGTTTCGATTCATCATTCTTCCATTGTAAAATAGCATGAATGCGTTTTCGTTCGGTTTCCGCGCGATTCGGCAGTCTTTATAATCAAAATCTGTCAGACTCATCCAATTCAGTTGTCCAAAAAGTTTAATCCATAAAAGTTGATCAATAAAAAACCGCAACAAAAAAAAACCAACCAGTGCAGCTAGTGGTGAAGCGGCAAATTTGTGTTTTTTTGGAATGAGTGAAATCTTTCAATGAAATCAAAATGTTCAATAACCAAACAATTTCGCTCAGGTGAGCCCGTGGATCACGTTCCGTCTCGGCCTCTACCTCGGCATGTTCCTCGTCAGTCTCGGCGTGATCGGAGTCACTCTGTTGTATCGTCATTACAACCCGGACGCCTGGCACGTCGGACTGTCACAGAGTGCGAAAGTGGCACGAATGCACGAGCGGAAATGGGTAAACATGCACGCTAAAAAGTGTGAAAACGGTGTCCGAACCGATGTCCCGTTCTTGTCTGCCTGGATGATCCGTCCCGTGTTACGGAAGTGGAAAAATGTGACCAAAAATGCTGATTGCCGAGTGTGTTGTTTTTGAGCCTGATACTCGGTGAGCACACGAAAGTTTCAATTTGAAGAAAAATGAACGCTTTTCATTTGCATTTGCATTTCATTTGCAAAAAGCAAAATTCTTTGCAGCCAGATGCACTTCTTTTAGCGGCCCTTCATGAAACAGTATTTAGTGACGAGTAGCTGGGTGAAAACATTAGCTATGCGGTCACTAAATACTGCTTCATGAATGCCGCTTTAGTTATCTCGCGGGCTATATGCGGAAAAAGATGCCAGGTTTAAAGAAACATGCTTTAGCGAATAGTTTGAAGGAATATGCCAGTTAGCAATCATTCCTCTGGACTTCGTTTGATGAGTGCGGGTTTGCCACCTGACACAAAGATGATGACGTCACCATAGTTTCAGATCGGTCTTCGCCTGTACCGTGGTTTCCTGATTCTGTTCGTCAACATGTGGCTGGTCGGACTGAACATGTACGGATGGCGTGGCGGCGGTGTGAACCACGTGCTGATATTCGAGATTGACCCGAGAAACCATCTCACTTATCAGGTTGCATTTAAAAAAAATCAATTTTGTCAACCCTCATAGCCTTGCACTCTTCAGTTCGTTTGTCCGTTCAATTCATTGGCTGACTGTCTCTGTCATAGGTGCTCTGTCCGTTGCGATTGCATTTTCAAGTCCAACAAGTCGATTGGTTGATCTGACAGATTTCTACACCCGGCTTGTACATTTCAGGGCATAATGGAGATTGCGTCGATGCTTTGCATGATGTGGGCAATCTGTGTGGTTGGTTACCTGCATGCGCATCTTGTTGGGTTACCACCATTGGTGTTTCCACTGCTCTTGATGTCTGTGCTGTTGCTGTGAGTTTGTTGATTTAGAAGGTTGAAATCCTTTCGTTTATAAAGTTGTCCAAACTGGGGTGTCCGGGCCGGGGTCCTGTCCGCCCGGGTGTCCCGCGTGGTGTTTCGTCCCACGACAGTCAGTCATTTTGTCTGTCAGTAAAGTTTTATTCTGCAGTGCTCCGCATGATACCAGCAATGTGTAAGATACCATGAGTAGGCAAGCCAAAAGTGGCATAAAAGTGGCAACACCATATTCGGTACTTGGCGTTTTTGGGCCACTTTTATTTTCGGGACACGGACACCACGCGGGAAAACTAATCGGAGAAGACACCGGACACTGGACGAACACCTTTTTTGCGTGGAAATGTTGCGCAGCCACCAACAAACACACGGAGCTTACAGTTGAACTCTAATTATAGGCATTCAGCTGATTGCTTAGTTATCACGCGCATGCATGTTTTCTGCGCACGACAGACTCCACCTCCACCACAGCAATGCCTGCACCGAAAGCATGTATCACGTGATCACCAATAACCAGTCAGCTAATTGCCTACAATTTTGCAGTTCGATTGCACTGTAGTTTGTCACAGTAGGTGATAACTCAACTGTAACGCAATCTGCCACCCAAAAATCCTGCGCCCCTTATTTCAGATACATGTTCAATCCGCTGCAAACGCCCGACCGGGTCATGCATCGATCGAGTCGTTACTGGCTACTGAAGAAAGTCTTCATCTGTTTGACGGCTCCTTTCCACCGGGTGGCGTTCGCCGACTTTTGGCTCGGCGACCAAATGAACTCGGCCGTGACGTCATTCTTGGACTTTGGCTATTTCGCGTGTTTCTACGTCGGCCAAGTGACGTACTTTGACGACCACGGACACGGGGCACCGTTCATTGACTTTCAGGTGCACCGTTTTTGGAATTGCATGTGCGCGGTGGGGGTTAATGCGAGGTTTGGTTTTTATTGGCTTAGGCCTACATAGGTTTAGGCTTAGCCGTTGGCTTAGGCTTAGGTCGAGGCTTAGGCTCACACTTAGATCGAAAGCTTTTAAGCTGGTCCGTATCATACGCCGTTCCTACAGTTTTATCGGAGTTCCTGCCATGGCTTATGTTAGGCATACGCAAGATGCCAATACGCAATCCTGCAACAAACTCACGAGATCGATTTGAGACGAAAAATGCTCGCTGAACCAGTGTGACAATCATTGGACTCAATTCCATCGTGTCTACCGTAAAGTCTTGCATATAAGTTTCCTCCCACTTATAAGACCCCCACCAAAAAGTGGGCGGAGTGTCATACGGCGGGAAACCGAAAAATTCAAAATTTTGACTTGGTCAACATTCCAACCCGTTTATAAGGTCCGGAGGTCTTAATCTTCGTTTTATAAATCTCAATCTCCCACGTATAATGTTGTGACACAAAATTCCACTTTTTTCAGAAAAATTTGATTTTCAAATTTATAAGGAGACCTTAAATGCAAGAGACTTTACGGGTATGTTTCCTTTGCAGACCTACGGCAACACGACGACGCTGGGCGCCGCGCCGGAACCGGACGCCGACTTTTGTTACGCGTCGACGGCCTGGTGGAAGCCGATCATCACGGTGCTGCCGGCGTGGATCCGTTTCGCGCAGTGCCTTCGCCGGTACAAGGACAGCCCCACCGTGCACCCGCATCTGACCAATGCTGGTGAGACAAGTTTGGAATCGTTTTACAGGGTTATACGTTTTACGGTGGACATGTCACCCCCATGGTCTGGTGGTGGCGCGTTAGACTGTTGTCTGTGCGTTCGGGGGAATCGAGCCCCGGAGCACTTAATGACAGAGAAAACTCGATGGACACTCGACGGCGTTCTGTACGCTTTTATCTGGGTTAGCACTGTGTGGCTAAAAACATTGCCTAAAACTTCCAAGAAAAACAACAACAACCCTCAAGTCCAGTTCATACTGACGCACGTCAAAGGCACGTCTCCATAGACCGGTAGTGTGCAATATAGCATAACACCTGACGTGCCGTGCTGTAGACGCATACGTCAGTATGAACGGGCGGTATCAACGAATTTGTCTTCCTATCCAGGCAAATACTTCACCAGTTTCCTGGTGATCGCAACGGGTACAGCGCGTGTCGTCTACACAAACTCGTACCCGGTAGCGACGACCAGCGTCCGCACGTACGGCAATCCGCTGTTCTACGCGTGGGTGCTCGCGTATCTGTGCAGCTTCTGTTACACGTACTACTGGGACGTGTTCATGGACTGGGGACTGATGCACCGACAATACGGCTATCTCAGGGAAGAGCTGATTTATAGGTGAGTTTTGTAAACGTGTACCGTTTACCCGCACGGTTATTCTCGTTATTGTTGCAAACCTACGAGCCTGGGGCTACAGGTTTCAAGGATGTCTTTTGCCCCGCGAGTTTTTTGTCTACTTCGTTTGTGTCGTCTTGTCTTTCGGCATCGTCTTTTGTTACCGTCCAAATTCCAAGCGTCAATCAATCAATCAATCAGTCAATCAACCAATCAATCAATCAATCAATCAATCATTCAATCAATCAATCAATCAATCAATCAACAAACGCCCCGTTTCGTTTCCACCCAGCCGCCGTTCGTATTACTACGCTGCGATCGTGCTGGACGGCATACTGCGTCTCAGTTGGACGCTGAATGTGACGCTCGCTGCGACCGGCGGAGACTTCGGCGTGTTGCCGTCCGACATTCTGCTGCTGATCACGGCGCTACTCGAGTGTTTCAGGTGACAGACGCACGTTAAAAAGGGTGTCCGAACCGAACAAGTGTTCGAAAAGGTGTCCGAACAAATGTCCTGTCCGCCGCGGTGTCCCGCAATATAAAAGTGACCCAAAACATTGAGTGTGGTGTACCACTGATGATGCCACTTTTATTTCCGGGACAACATGCGGGACACCCAGGCGGACAGAATGCCGGACACCGGTTCGGATACACCTTTTTTAGCGTGGTTACTGGGATTTGAAATGCAAAATGTTGATTGATTGATTTGTGGCGCGTGGTGAAGCCGTGCGTTAATGGTATTTCTCCATTTTATTTTTTTTAAATATATATTTGAAGCACGCCCCCCACCGATTTCGGAAACCCGAAGGTACCAAACTCCGGTGGGATTGGGGAACGGACGGCTCACCATCCCGTGGAACCAATACCCTCGCCACGTGAGGGGGACAGCCTCTAAGCCCCGCTCTGTCCTGGGAGCACCAGTGATCTTAGCCCGGTTTCGGTTTCGGTGGCCTGCGGTCGCTATATCCCCGTAGGGCAGCGAATCCGAAAGCTTTAGTTGAAAACCAGAGTAGTTATTAGAGTAGAGAGCTACACTGGCGGCAGTTTGTCATCCTCCGTGGGGGATCGAACCCGTCACCTTCTGGGTTGAAGGCGAACGCGCTAACCACCGAGCCACGGAGGCGACTGGTTTTACATCTGGTTTCGGACGCCCTGGACTGCGGAGCTCCTGATTACACAAACGATGAGCCGATATAGAGAGATAACTTTAATGTCGATTTCAGAACTGACTCCCAGTGTACAAGAAACATCACAGTTATATAGGCGAGAATTAACATAATTAGTGAGTAAATTACCTAATTATAAATGATAAATACGCATAATTAGATCACATTATCTTCTCCTACGCAATTACAAAAATTTCAACCTAAAAAAATTCACAAAAATCACAACGCGAAATGTATCACTCCTTCGTCGTCGTCTTCTCTCATTCACGTGCGCCATTCTCTTGGCCCTCCGACGACGTGCTCATCTCCGAGAGGGAGATCCGTTCGAACACTCGCTCGATGCCCGACGACGATGGCCTGTCTGCCACCCCCGGCTCAGCTTGCGACGGCCCGGTTGTCTCATTCCTCAACGGCTGCTGCTGCGGAGCTTCCAGAGAGCGCTGCTGTTGCTGTCGGACATGACCCTTCTCAAAACGCGGCGTGGCACAGACGGCGCGACTGGACATCTTCATCGCGTTGCGTCGCACTCGGCGGTTGTTGTACCCGCCGTGGGGAACAATCGCCTGGTACCGCTCCGCGCCGTTGATCGCGAGCCCGGAACCCGGTAGATAGAACGCGGCGGTCCTGAAGCCCAATGCTCGTCCATCATGGGCGCCAGTGTCAGTGCAGCCTGACTGAGGCTCGAAATCGCGACGGTGAGATTCGTCAGCGATTCCTGTCGCAGACGATGGCCCGGTGTTGGTGGTGGCCAAGATTGGCGTGGCGCGCTGGACATCGCCGGATACGGACGTCGCCGAGGGAAACGACGAACCGAATTCTCCATGTTACAACTCCAGGTGTCGGAGAGAATACAGAATGGAACGTCAGTGTTCAGATCGTCATTTTTATAGCTTCCCTCCTGGTCAATTACCGCCATTCCGCTATAATTAGACAATTTCACCCTATCATTAGAGTCACTAGAATATCGCAATAATTGTCCCCGTGTCGCATCCATTCCTTAATTGGGAATGAAACGAGTTGAGTGGGGGATTAGGCGATTTTGCGAAGAGCTCTCACTTATGTTTCACTCGATGTTCCGGTCCATAATTTCCACTCGTTGATTTTTTTGATCCTGGCAGACATGACGGATGTCTCTCACTGGTCGCTCAATCAGTTTATCATCATCCTGAAATGAAACCCGGTTAGTCGTTTTCCCTTGCGTCGCTGAATCTTTGTCCATGAACACGAGACGCACCATGTCATCATCTGTACTGATTGGACAACACTCACGGATTCGTTTCACAAAGGTTCTACCCATGTTCTACTGATTGCCGTTAGACTGATAGCCATAGTTCGACTGTCGATTTTGCCAGGTATTTTGGCTGACAAACTGATTTCCGTTGCTCAAATTCCGAAGTTGCATGAACGTCTGATGACCACCACGCCGATTGTCATGATAATAACGACGACCGTTCTGACGATAGCCGCACTGACTGTCACAGTTTTTACGACGTTCAAACGTACGTTCATTGGCTTTGAACTTTTCAAATTCTTCCATTTGGTCAATTTTATTCACGATCTGGCGAAACGTATACCCATCACATGCCATTTCTGCAGCTTTTGACTAAAAAACCGCGTTATTGAGACGAATCGAAAAGAATTCTGTCATCATCGAATCGCAAGGTTTCACGTATCTGCCGTGCTCGTCACACGGTTCTCCACCCATTTCCAAGTACAAATTCTCCAACCGCATGGCAAATGCACGTACTGTCTCGTTACTTTGACGACGCACTTTATGAAACTGTGATGATGCACTGGCGCACACATTGCGAGATCCGTAGCAACTGTTTAGATACTGAAACAATTCATTCAGATTCGTGCGCACTTTTTCCGACTGTTTATTCAATATACTACGAGCATTGTGGCCCAAGCACAGTCGCACATGTGCGATAGCCGTTTTTTCATCAACCGGGAACGTCTCAAGTCTGCTACGAACATTCTCACTCCACACTTTGAAACTCAATTCACCGTCGATATCAAACGTTTCAAATTGTGCCGTCAACAGCGTACGGGCGTTTTGACTGTGGTTATTGTGACAACATTCAGAATCACTGCTTGGATCACACTTATTATTGCCACCATTTTGTTTTTCATCACGATTAGTCAGTGCAGCCAGAATTTGTTGTTGCTGCATCAGCATTTGAAGAATCAGGTCATTTGTGGTTGCACTTTGTGCCGATCCCGCTGCGTCACTGCCGTTCTGCTGGGTCACACCTGATGCACTCTTATTCAGAGGCATACCCTTTTCCATGGCCGGTGCAGTCGATGATTTGACACCTGGTGCACTCTTGTTCAGAGGCACACCCTTTTTCAGGGCCGGTACAGTTGAAACAGATTTGGCACCTCGTACACTCTTAAGCAGAGGCACACCCTTTTTCAGGGCCGGTGTGGGATAGTACGTTTGTGCTTTTTGGCCTCTCCTCGAAGTACGCGAAATGCACGCACAGCACTGGTTCGGACCAGAGACCGTATCATCTGATTCACAGGCAGTCACGATTGGCGTCTCATCCTGATCCGTCTCTGTAGCACTGATTGCTGTCGCTGTCAGAGTACTGCGCTCAACGTCATCCGTCTCTGGTTCATCTTGGAAACTGCATTTAGCGTCATCTGTCTTTGTGTCATCTTGAAATGAACTGTACAACTCAGACTCATCTAGATCATTCGATCTGCTGATTTTCAGGTGACGCTTATAATCAAAATACTGCGACAAAAAGTCCCTCACTCTGTCAGCAAGCTCACGTAACGGCAAAGTCTCAGACGGTGAAATGGTCGCCTCCATTTTATAACGTAACGTTCCACTCAACTCTTTCTTTTGCTTAAACACAGCACATAGCAGGTTAAGACGCTTCCTGTCTTTGCGCTCACAGCACCGCTTAATCAACTGCGTAACATCCCACCCTTTCAACTTCACCATGCTTGTATCGGCATCACCACTGGAGTCACTGTCCCTGCTTGCGAGCTCTGTGTTCTCTGCGGATGACGACGACGTGCGGTCATGATGACTGGACGATAACAGTGGCTTACGACGAAGCGAACGAAACGAACATCTATGACGACGATCCATCCCAATCGGAGGATGATGATAGCGAAGGCTGCGTGTCGTAGAAGACGTGCTCACCACAAACGATGAGCCGATATAGAGAGATAACTTTAATGTCGATTTCAGAACTGACTCCCAGTGTACAAGAAACATCACAGTTATATAGGCGAGAATTAACATAATTAGTGAGTAAATTACCTAATTATAAATGATAAATACGCATAATTAGATCACATTATCTTTACCATGAGTGTATTGGGTTTGTTTCAGAACCTTTCAGAGAGTATGACGTCATATGCTGACCAAACATCTATGTATTTATAGGCGCTTCGTCTGGAATTATTTCCGACTGGAAAACGAACACGTGAATAATTGCGGCAACTTTCGCGCTGTGCGCGACATTTCACTGAAGCCGATTCGGCCGAAAGCTACGGTATGCTACGGTTTACGGAACCGCGGTAACTGTAGTTGTAGATTTGTTGGATTCAATTCAGAAAAAAACATCATTCCGAAACCACTTTTCACACTCGCTTGGACATGAAAAATTTGAACAGTTTTCACCCAATTAACCCAATATTTCTGACCTTTCTGGGGCAAATTGGTCTATTTTAAACCTACAGTATATCTGCCAGTTTTTATGTATGGGGAAATTTTTGCCCACATGTGAGTATAACAGTTTTTAGTCAAAAGAAAGTGTTTGACGCACTGCACATACCTGCTGATATGTACTGCACTTTTGTATTATTAGCCAATTAAAAGTTTTTATCCTGTATAACAATTTTTGACCCATATTTGACCACTTCTGAACCATCGGACCACTTGTTACACAACAGACTATTTTGACTAGATCTGAACTTAAGCGCCTGAGCCCTTTGTGTCAGAATCAAATGAAAACACACCTTTTTTCTAACCGTGATCACACATTTCTACTCGCAAAGAAAAAAACACTTCATCAGGTCGACACGCTGCTCGAGAAGATGGACCGCGACGACGGCGTCACGCACCGCGGCGGCGAGCTTCATCGCGGGCGCAAACAACCGCCGTCGAAACAGTCAACAATCAGTCGAATCAAATTACTCGCGGACAGTTCCGCGAAAAAATGGAAAAAGTTCAGTCTACAGCCGGACCGTCTGCACGCGTCCGCCAAGGTGGCGCCAAAACTGGCGGCCGTTCGCAAGTTCCAAAGTGTCGGCGGGTCGCCGGCGGGCAGCGACCGCACTGCGGCGGTTCATCGCCCGCGCGGGTCGGTCGCGTCCGGCGGGTCGACGACGACCGCTCGATCGAGCCTCAGTTCGGTGCCGGAAGATACGATATGAAACTTGCGGCTTTTCGGTGATTGTGGATTGTGAAGTTCTCACACGTGTGTGTGTATCTGTGTTTGCTTGTGACTAATGCAACAACACTACGGCAGAGTGCATGGTCTTCAGACTGTGACTATAGTTAGTTAGGTTTTAGTTTTTTTAGTTCTTTAGTTCTGTTCTTGTTTCTAGTTCATTACTATCAAAGTTGCTCTCTCTTTTGAGAAATTTCGTAACTTTTTTTCGGTGTGTTGTTCGGTTTTACTCAGGAATAAGTGTAGGTAGCGGCGTTTTATGAGCATGGCACTGGAAATATTGCTTGACCAGGTTCTACTTACGGGCGCATATTGCGTGCCGTCGTTGCGTCATGGCAGTTTTGGAGACGTACACAATATACAAAAGTTGGTGCATCTATAATTCCAATTATTCAAGTTCTCAACACAACCCATAATTCATACACGACGTTCACGTTTGTGCGTGTGCGCTTGCACGCGTGTTCACCTCAGCATGCATGTTAGTTTGACGTAAGATAATAACGGCGCTGTTTTTGTCATTCGGTTTTTTTATTCGCATGTTTTCTGGTCAGAATAATGTTATCAAATTGTGGTTAATCGACAGAGAAAAACTGGGCCTGCCCCGTCCACACACGTCTCGGTATGGTTTGCCGTTTTGGAAGAAATTATCCTTCGCTTTGAATTATACACGCGTTTAATTAATCCCAATATGATAAGAAGCCCGCATGTTTTGGACTTGGAGGCAGATGCGAAAACATGGATGATTATACACATTGCAGTTGCGTGTGTTGATGGACACATATGGCTTGAAAAGAACTTATTGTGCTGGAAACTGACCTTGTTGTGAGGCTTCATTCATTCATTCTTCACTCCTCAATAGAATACGCTATTGGGGGCAGTAAACGTGGCAATTAGCAGAGAAAGGAAGTCAACAACCGCACAGGGTGTCTCCGAAGAAAGCGTCTCTCTGTTTGCTCAAGTTTCAAAAACCTTCACGTTCAAAAACCTGTTGAACCAGAGGCTCATCAAAAGAACGAGTCATCTAGTAAATAAAGTGCATGTTCGCCTTGGATTCTGGCCCTGGACACTCTGCTTTTGCATTAGTATTTCCAATAAATTCAAAGAAAGTGTGTTATTCTGCCAAAATCTGCTTACGGTTCCATGTTTTTCCACTTATTTGAACACCATCTATTTCATTAGCGCGCGCCTACTCACCTGAGAAGCCGGCTAATGATGATCAGCGTTTTTAAAAAGCGAGAAAAAATTCGCAAATATCACGCGCTTTGCTTTGCTTTCGGCACGCGCGCGCAAAAATGCAGATGTTGATGTGAATGGTGCTGAAAACCTGCGCAGAGAAACACGTCCCGTAAAGTCTTGCATGTAAGGTTCCCCCACCTGTAAGACCTTTACCCAAAAGTGGGCGGAGTGTCACACGGCGGGAAACCAAAAAAAACAAAATTTTGACTTGGTCGAAATCTCGCTCCGTTTACAAAACCGGACTTCCTAATTGTTGCTTTATAAGACCTCCTCTCCCACTTATAAAGTTGTCTGTCACACAAAGTTCCACTTTTTTCAAAAAATTTTGACAGAGAGAACTTTTAGAAATTATAACGCGACATAATAGGTATGCAAGACTTTACGGTAAAATGTATGAAGTTCAAAAAATTCCAACAGCAAATTGGTACGTAAATCTGCATTGTTTCTGCTGTGAGAACCCGCAAAACGGCAGACAAGAAGAAAACATGTATAGGAGGGCAGAGAAGAAGGTGTTGAAACCAAAAAACGGAATTTTCCCGCAAAAATGTTCCACGTTTCTGGAAACATCCGCAGCAGTGTGATTTTATCAACTTACACCGATAGATATGATTTTATCAACTTGTATGTGAAAATATGCCTTTATTCAAAAAAATAACCGAATATAACTTCAGTACATAATGGTGTGCATAAGAAATAAGGGTTTTGCGCAAGCAGTGTTCCTTTTCCCGCGTTTCACGAAAAAACGGGAACCTCACTTTCGCTGATTACAAACCGCCTCTGCAAATCCAGACATAAAATGGAAGGGAGAATTCACTTCAGCATGAGTCAATTTCCACCTTTATTTATCTGAAAAGTAGCATAGAAGCCCTTTAGATTGCAAGTGTTAGCATCTTCAAGCTACTTTGTGGCAGCGCCCATAAAAAAGTAATATGGGTCAGTGTCAGAGTCTGCTTGTGAAGCTTTTTTACATCGAGCGTGGTTTTTTTGTTTGTCCGTCTGTATTTATGTTTTTGTTTCAAGCGGCATAAGACATATCGTGATCAGTTTATTGCGGTTTTTGCTCGCAGAACAAGCTTCTTATAAAACAAGACTTGTGATTTTTTGGCGATTAGCTAACATTATTAGCAATTCGTGATTAGCTCGGATGCTTTTTATTTGTGTGTTTGTGTACTATTAGCAAGTACTGCACACTGTATCAATGCGGATTCATTTCAATTAAATCATTTCAATTTCAATGTATCAAATTGTTTTTCAGAGAAGTCGACAACAAATTGCATTGACCACAATCAATTCACAATCATTTCTCCGAATCAACCATGTTGTCAGCCATTTCCAGTCAACTGAAACATCACGGGCACCACACGTCTCTTCACCATAATGATCAACATGTTGGTTTGAGACGTTATTCCGAACTGTTAAAAATTCTGCCAGCAATTAATGGGTCACCTGGTTTTTCATAAGTTCACTGTATGGAAAAAAATGTTGCTAATCACGTACCTTTTCATGTCCTATTTTTTCATGTGGGTTTTTCAGATCCTCTCCAAGAAAAGTGCAAAGTTAACTGGTCAATCACGAATTACTCTATTTTACCCATTTTCTTTTGTTTGGTGACAGGGCACAGGACATTAAATAGGATACATCTGAAACGGGACCGTTAGGGGGGTGGCATTTTTTCATATCCTTATCGTTGTGCTAAGACCAAACAACTTTTTGCGTTCAACTTTTCTTCAGTGTGCTAAAAACACTGCGACTGGCGTGTCAATGTCATAGCAAAAGTGCCACTCGATTTCTCAAAAGTGCCACACTCGAAAAATAAAAAAAAATCTTTCACAATTTCCAGCAATCTGCCTCATCAGCATCAGCCAACGAGTATCACTCCAGCTCAACCACCATTCGCACGCTGCAGCAAGCGCTGGGTAAAACCGAACGTCATCTGCTGTGGGGCGCCTGGCAGAAATTGGGCGGCGAAAATGGCCGCCAGGCTAATCAGGTAATCTTTTGAATTTTTGGGCAAATATGTTTCATTTGCCCATTTTTTCAAAATAATGCGAAATTATTGCGCTTTCGCGTTTCCTGTGCGTTGTTTTTTGCGCGCTTTTTTTCATGCAAAATAAGGCAAAATTTGCAACTTTCCCGCACAGCCACACAGCGTGTCAGTCTCCAAAAGTCGCAATTTTTTGCTTCCTTGCGCAGAAAAATTCGCAAAAAACAACGCGCAGAAACGCAAAACCGCAACAGCAACTAACACTGTTTTGCCAGTGCATGTTGTACCAGCGTACGCGCATGTGATTAGAAAGAACGCAATTATGTTGAAATCTCACAAAACTACAGTTGAACTCCAAATTATCGGCTACCAACCAGATTATGGTTGGTGATCACGTGATGCATGCGCGTTCTGTGCAGGCGCGTATTGTGTTGTGCATCACGTGATCACCAACCAATCAGCGGAATGCCTAATTTCGAGTTTGACAGTAAAAAACGTTTTTTCATCTCCTACAGGTCTGCAGTAAAGTGTTCGAACGACTGTCAGATAAACATCGAAATGTTGACACCCTGTTCTCCGTGGCCGCCCGTCAGTGCGGAAGTCACAAGGACACACTTCTACAGGTTTGGAATCGGTCGCAACTGAGAGATTTTTTAAAGTCGTCCAAGAAGATATTCGACAGGATGTTGAGCTTCGGGTGTATTGCTCAGCACCGTATTGACTGATGACATGATTTTTGTCAACTTTATTACTGTTTTGTTGAATTATTCTGTTCTGGGATCAATTCTGGACGTCCGGTTTTTTGTTTTTGCTTCGGACTATAAGACACCGCAAGCAAGTGGTTCACGCATCTCTTAATGCCAGGCAAGAACTGTCGCTTGATTTTCAGCCATCAAATTTTTGTTTTATCTGGTTGGCTTGCGGACTCAATTGATGCTTGTCCCACGTTTTTTTGAAAGAATTGACTGTGTATTGATTGGCCAAATGCATTTTGTGCAAATGAAAATTATTTTGCAATCGCTTGTGAAATGTGAATAATCGCAATTTTTTGCTTGTTTTCAAATTTCCCGCCAAAAATGCGCGCGTTGTTTAGGAACACGGCAAACGATTTGCCGAACTGATCGAGAACATGCTGACTGCACTGCGCACACTGCAGAAGGGAAAAAGTGACAGCACTAAAGGCGCGGGCGGAGATATACGAAACGTCAGAGGCATTGGTATGTGTATCAAAAATTAATTGAAAAGGTTGAAAACCAGCATGCCACTATTCAGTTGAGTTGAGTAGTGTAAAAATGCGCACGTTAGGTACAGGGTTACGCGTATAAATTCCTGAACAATGATTACAGCAAGGAAACCAAAGTTGGATGGGAGTGAGATCAAAACTCACGCAGCGTTTCGCAAAAAAACTTCCTGAAGTTTTTATTGCTGCTATAAACACTGTTACTGTGAAGCTTTATGCAAGAATAAGTTACGTGAAACGTCATATGGAACGTTGCTTGAAACGCTGCATGAAACGACGCGTAAGACGCTACATAAAACGTCACGTTAACCGTCAATACGTAAATTGTTACATGCGTGAACAGTTTCGTGAAACGTCACGTAAGATGTTACGTGAAAAGTTAGTTAAATGCACTGCAAAATGCAAGTAGTGCGCAGTTTGACCGTTACCGAACCGTACCGAGAGAATTTTTGGCGAACCGAAACCGAAACCGTACCGAAGATTTTTTGGATTTTGAACCGATTCGAAAACCGTACCCGTGGCCTGACCTAAAAACCGAAACCGAAACCGCACCAAAGATTTTTTGACCATTTTTACTGAAACCGATCGTGGCCCAAAAAACGTGAACCGCAGCAACACTACTGGATTCAAGTTTTTTTCTTTTTCTTTATTTCCTTTTCTTCTCAAAAACGTTCTTCCTGCCAGGCGAGCAACACGCCACAGGCATCTGCCACCAACTGTTGCCGTGCACCGAGGACGGCGGCCAACGGGTGCAGGGAATGTCGCCGGCTGTCTGGGAGCACTTTGGTGCCATTGCTGCTGATTTGCTGACGAACCATCAGATCAATCGGTCGCAACGGTGAGAGTGGGCGATAGGGAGGGGGCATAGGAACAACAAATTTTGGAATCACCGAAAAGTTCACAAAATACTGAGCTTTTTTTATTGGTTTTTTCTCAAGGTTAGAGTGAAAGTAGTGGAATTTGTGGAAAAAAGTTTGAATCATTAAAAAGTTCACAACATACTGAACTTTTTTGACAATTTTTTTCACTGAGAATAAACAGATGGACAATAACGTTGTATTTCCGTCAGTTCCAACGAATGCAGCGAGCAGCGACTACAGCAATTCGGCATGCACTGTGCACGCTACATATTGTATCATATAAGCGAACACAGCCAGAAATGTGGAACACTATTGCGACACAGCAGTATTCTCAATTTTTTTCCCACCGGTTGACCGTTTAATTCCCCATGTGTTTTTCAGTCTCGTCCAAAAAGGCTGGACTGCGTTGGTGGCTGTATTGACGGACGAACTGTGCGCTGGATACAGGTTGGCTTATATGACGTAGTATAATGATTAAACAATCAAAATGGTTGCACCTCGTTGTGGTGTGTACTTGTGAATGATGGAAGCCCATCGCATTGTTTCTCGACATCAAATGTGTCTGCAATTTATTTCTGAATAATCTCTGCAACTGGCTGGTCGGTTGGTGATCACGTGATGCGTATGCTTTCTGCGCAGGCATCGGTTGTGGAGGCGGAGTCTGTACTGCACAGAAAGCTTGCATCACCTGATCACCAACCAATCAGCATGTTGCATATGAAATCGAAATAGACTTTTATAAGTCCAGAACTGTCCAGAGTGATTTAAGCCGCACGTTTTCCCCGAATGTCGATGATATTCTCCAATATTTCTTTGTTTCTTAACCAGGCATGGCGAAGGTATCCGACGTCATATTGCTGCGGAGAAATTCCACCGATCAGCCACTGTGATGCGTCATGCGATACATTGGAAGATGCAGGTGTTGTTGGCATTAAAATTGAGTTTTCTGAGTTTCTGTTTGGGTAAAATCACGTTTTATTCCGGCTTCCTGGTAGAAAATTCGAACGACAACATCGTTGGAGAACTTTTCGCAAACAAGTAACTTAAAAACGAAGCTTGGAATTCTTACAGGCGCGTAAGAAAAGCTCGCGGACCGACAGTGAGGAACAAGCAACAGAAGAGGAGAACGACGGGTCGCCACAGTCTCCAAAAACCACCACAGACGCCCAACAAACGCAACAATTCGCCGCGAATGGAGCGAAGCCGCCGGCAGCGCCATGGCCGCAACGACGGCCGCTGCTTGGTTCGGGTTCGGGTTTCGTTCTTTCGGTTTCACTTCTAGCCGAGGCGGTTTTTTGGTTGTTGTCCCTCGCAACTTGAATTTTTTGATGGGTTTTTGTGGTTTCTTAACTCTGAAACACATGTAGAACCTGAGTAACATGTTCAATCATTCACAATATCTGTCATCCAAACGTTGCAAACTAAGCTCCGCCCACCTACAGAGCACGTCGCATCATCCGCAGTGCGTGCTGAGAACGGCTTGCCGTCGTCGACGCCTGATCTAACGAAGGTCGGTGTTTCGTCGACGTCTAGCAACCATTACAAATACAACCACAACAACAACAACAACAACAACAACAACAACAACAACAACGACGCTTCAGTGTTCAACTCACCAACGGAGTCGTTTGAACAGCATCAGCAGCGAGGGCGCATCGGTAAGCGCGTATAAAATCCTGCTTTTTTTGCTCAGTTCGCTGATTTGCTTGCGCTTTTGGTGGGCCCAATCAAAAGAGCAGTATTTTGTGACGCGTTGCAACGTTAAAATACAGCTATGCGATACGAAATACTGCTTCACGAATGCTGCTTAAGGTTCATGTTCAAGTTGTTGCTACCAAAAGTTTCTGGGTGCTACACTACTACACTGGTGCTTGGCCCCAGTTCGGGACGCCAACGATCTACTAAGAGACCCATCATGAAGCAGTGTTTAGCTAAATACCACACTGTGCTATCATAGCTACGCGTCACTGAAGACTGATTCATGAATGCTACTTAAACACAGCTAAAAACAGTTTCAAAACCTTTCTCCCAAAAAACAGGTAGTTTCGGTGACTGTCGCGCAAATCGTCAACTGACACGGATTGTCAGCCATGACAACGCGACTACTGTAATCACCAGCTCAGCAAACAACGCCAACAACTCGACATTACAACCGATGAGTCCGAAATTGCTGATGCGTTCAGCAAATGCAACACCGCATCACTCGCCTGGCATGCCGAAGAAACTCGTGCGAGCCGATGACTTCATCTATGGATCTGTGCCTAGGTATGGTGGAGGTGGAATCAATCAATCAATCAATCAATCAATCAATCAATCAATCAATCAATTAATCAATCAATCAATCAATCAATCAATCAATCAATCAATCAATCAAACAATCAATCAATCAATCAATCAAACAATCAATCAATCAATCAATCAATCAATCAATCAATCAACCAACCAACCAATCAATCAATCAATCAATCAATCAATCAAACAATCAATCAATCAAGGAACTAACAATTCAGTGAATCAATCAATCAATCAATCAATCAATCAATCAATCAATCAATCAATCAATCAATCAAGGAACTAACAATTCAGTGAATCAATCAATCAATCAATCAATCAATCAATCAGTCAATCCATCAATCATTCAATCAATCAAACAACAAGTCAGTCAATCAATCAATCAGTCAATCGCAACTTCAGACTTGCCATGTACTCGCCGCCAATGTCACCGCATCACCACGTCGACGCGCAGACATCAAATACAATCAGCAACGGTTACGCACCGGTCCACAACGATTTGTTATTACAGACCAAGATGAGTCTGCCGAATGATGAAACCTTCAACTATCGGAAAAACAGTAATCCCACTCACGGTAAGCCACACTTCGTTGGAAATGTGGACGTTGACGTTCGTCAACAGCAAGACACGATTTCACATGCGGTTTGCTTATATGTCACGTACGTCGTGCAATTTATGCTTCTTGGACATGACGTGACGTTACGTACGTGACGTTACATGATTTGATATGACGTGACGTGACGTGACGGACGTGACATGACGAGACGTGACGTGACATGACGTGACGTGACGTGACGTGACGTGCGTGATGTGACGTGACGTGACGTGACATGACGTGACGTGACGTGACGTGTCGTGACGTGACATGACGTGACGTGACGTGCGTGATGTGACGTGACGTGACGTGACATGACGTGACGTGACGTGCCGTGACGTGACGTGACATGACGTGACGTGACATGACGTGCCGTGACGTGACGTGGCGTGGCGTGGCGTGACGTGACGTGACGTATATACGGTTCTCAGAGGCTGCAAAAGTAGTTCATAGTTCAGTTTATTCGCCGAGTCTAAGACGCCGTCCGTTGAAAGACGCTGTTGCCCAAAAACGGGAAATTATGAAGCGCCGTGGCACGTCACTGATCCATTACGATGATCTGAACGTCGGCGAAGGTAACAACCGAATACAACGACTTCCGCCAACTCCGCCAATAAGTGACGCGAAACCATACAGTTTGTCTTTGCTTTTTTTAGAATTATTCACAAAAAATTGACCGACAAGACCGTTTATGTGGACGTACGCACACTGCGACGCTTGAACATAAAACAGTAAAAAATGCTGAAACGTGTATTATCTTTCTTATTAAACGTGACCCAATATGCGTTTGCACGCACAGATAGAGAAAATGTTTCATGGCTGTGCGGCAATTTTAAATGAGCAAAAACTTAACGTATTCTGACGACAGATGCGTGCAAGAAATTGAGAAAAAACCAGTCAGAATGTTTTCTCACTAAACAAAATTTATTTTAATTCATATTCGAACTACGCTCTGGCGCGAAACATTTTTTTCAGTGTGCGGCTTTTCCACACATCATTCAACATTACTAAGCCATCGTACGAAAAGATAATATTCCTAAATGTTTTTTACTGTTTCAGCCAGCCTATCACTGCCGCGTCCAGAGGGCGCTCGCGCTCACTTCACGCCGATGATAACGCCGTACGGGGCGCAATTGAAACGAAGCGTCATTCAACAGGTATGTAAAAAGACAAATCTGAAAACACACGTACACATTCGTTTACAACTGAGGAATATGTTGTGCAGTCACCGACAAAACAGCTTGTTTTTCGGGTCGGTCTCAAATTGGCCAGACTCAATCTGGCTCCGGTCTCAATCAGGCCAGTTTCAGTCGGGCTCGGCTCAATCTGGCTCGGCTCAATCTGGCTCGGCTCAGACGGGCTCGGCTCAATCGGGCTCGGCTTAATCTGGCTTGTTTCAATCTGGCCAGACAGAATTTTTTATTATATAAATAATTTATTATATAAATTTCTCATAACTCTTTTGCCCTTGCTCACACCCAATGTACATTTTTACACAGGATTTGTTGCTTTTTCCCATTATGTTTCGTATGACCTGTGCGACCTCTCAAACGCCTTTGAAAAAGAAAAACTGATGCTTCTCCAACCAAAAAACGGTTCCGCAGGATAATCTGCACCGAACTGAAATTGAAAAAGAACAAAAATCTGTTATGATTCCGTGCTTGTTTGCAATGAACACCATCAAAAAATTCGAGCGTTTTACAAAGAAAATTGCATTTTTTCTATAATCACTTGCTGCAGGTTCGCTCCGGAAGCGCCGACGAGTTGCATCAAAGCGACATTTGGGGAATGGGCTTGGTGAATCCGATCCGCCATCATCCGTATCGAAATCACGCTTGTGAGCATTATATTTGCTGAGAAAGAAGCTAACACGGAAGATAATCTCTGATTTTCTTTAAAAATGTATGTTGTTCGCTGTTAAAGACACCAGGTTTCTGTTGATGTTGCGGATATATGGGGTGGATTGAAAGAAAGTTGCGAGAAGCGACTCAACTTTGCATATAAGAGTTTTTAAAGAATCAATGGTAGGTTTTGTGTTGACGGTTGATGTATCACGAAATTTCTCAGAAGCTGTGAGACAATTTCACAGCTGACAGCCGCTGCTCTCGACAAAAAACCGTCTTTTCCGTTCCAGACGGCAACTGCATGGATGTTCTGGCGAAAAAGTGCAGCCAATCGGCCGCCAATTCACCCGTCACACGGCGACGCCGGTCACCAACTGACCGCGCACGGGAACGGGACTTGTTGTGGGTACGTGGTCTTGTTGCTGATTACGGTGCAAGTTCGGAGTGCTGCAAAAAACGTCCCGGTATTGTACAAAGTACAAAGTTCAGGTGGTTTGCGCTTACAAATGTGTCACTGGACTGAATTGGTGCTCAATAAAACTGGGATGTACCAAAAAGTAGTTACCACTAAACTATGAGGTACAAAAACAGAATATAGAACTGAAAAGGTAGTAAAAAAAATTTGTATTTTCAGCAAAGACCACCGCACCAGCACTCGCCAGATCTCTCACGAAAGTCCAGTCGAGAGCGCGCCGCCAGAATGATTGACGTGAATTTTGATGGTAAAATGCAAAAATTGGTTGAGCTGACTTTTTTGAATTTTGATACGAACTGATTATGATGCAAACAATTGATACAAATTAGCAATCTGATTGGCTTGATTCATTTGAGAAAAGTAACTCCACAATAAGAATCCATAAAAAAAAACAACTGCCAATAAAAACCCTCCAGAAAGCACCGGAATTCTGCAAATGGAACTGTTATCCCCGGCCATTCGAAGTCTCTGCGTGATCACGCCAGTTGAGCAGCTCGCCAATGGTCACGTCGCGAGCCTCTGCAGTCAGAATGTGCACTTCATTTCGCGTAGGCCGCCGCCGCCGCCGTACGCACAAGTATATTAGCAGCAGTGTTTGTTGTCTGCTTATTGGGTGCACGCTAGCGCAGCGGTTAGCACGCTCGGCCACTCGGCCGCACACAGGGGTACGACTCCCGCTCGTGCACCCTCAGCACGAATATTCTGGGCTATTAGGGCTGCGTACGTATTAGTACAAACTGTTGTACATAGCACCAGTATTTAATGTTTGTTTACTGGTTGCACACTGGCGTAGAGGTTAGCACGCTTGACCGCGCTTCTACAGACCAGGGTTCGACTCCCGCTCGGGCAGTCAGCCCGAATGATCAGATCCTCTAGGCTTATTATCACCAACCGCTAGACAGACAGATTCACACTGGCTCTGCAGAGTTGCAGATCCCTCAGAAATCAGTTACCGTAACTAACGTAACCCGGTGGACAAACTGTTGTACATAGCACCAGTATTTAATGTTTGTTTACTGGTTGCACACTGGCGTAGAGGTTAGCACGCTTGACCGCGCTTCTACAGACCAGGGTTCGACTCCCGCTCGGGCAGTCAGCCCGAATGATCAGATCCTCTAGGCTTATTATCACCAACCGCTAGACAGACAGATTCACACTGGCTCTGCAGAGTTGCAGATCCCTCAGAAATCAGTTACCGTAACTAACGTAACCCGGTGGACAAATTGTAAACCACTCAGCTACACGCAATTTTGTCTTCAGGTCCAACAACAGCAACAGCAACAGCAACAGCAACAGCAACAGCAACAGCAACAACAGCAACAGCAACAGCAACAGCAACAGCAACAGCAACTACAACAACAACAACAGCAAACGCAACCGCCACCGAAACAACAGACTCCACCACCACCACCCCCGCAACAAACCCCACCGCCGCCGCCACTGTTCTCAATGTCCCCCACCGTGTCCCCGCGCGGTTCCCCGCAGTTGCAACGGCGCTCTCAACGGCACACGAGCAGACATGGCCGCAATCGGAGTCCACCCACCACACATGCGAACTCGTTTTATATTTGAAAACAAAATGTTTTTTCTTGGTATTCGTAATTTGAGTTTTGAAGAGGATAGAGTTTGACGCCAGATTAGTGATTGGCTGCTTTTGAATTGGGCGATTTGATTGTGCAGTGAATTGTTGGGTAGCCATACCGCATGATTTGTGCTGCTGAATGAATACTAGTTCGGCATCGTTTTTTTAATTAAACTGCACTGTTTTTTCTGATTTTCATCTTTTAGTTGTTGAATTATTACCTTTTACCGTATTACCTCTATTAAACCCCCCCCAAAATTAACCCCCCCCCCAAAATAAACCCCCACCCCCTCGACAAGTTTCCAAATAATCCCCCCCCCAAAAAATAATCCCCCATGGGGGATTATTGAAACCTGTTTGAAACACATACCCAGCGAATTCAGTGGCTGGTTGCAGTGAAAATGATGAAATTGTGCTACCAAAGGCCCCAAATGGATGAGTTAATGGTAATTTCATTACAAAAGGCTGTTGTAAAAGGAAATTTCTATGTAGAGTAGAAGTTTCTGCGATTTCCTTCTTGCCATGGAAGGTATTTTTGCCATTTTGCCCACTCCTAAAAATGGTTTCCAAATAAACCCCCCCCCCAAAAAATAAAGCCCCCCCCCCAAAATAAACCCCCACCCCCAGAAGTCGCTGAAGAAATAAACCCCCATGGGCGTTTATTAGAGGTAATACGGTATGTGGTGTTTTTCAGGTTGTTTTTCACTTTATTGTGATATAAATTTGCTATTCACTTGATTTTCGTGCATTTCAGATTTACTGTATATATTTCAAGCGGTGCATTTTTTTGTTGTGAAAAGAATGAAAATTTAAAATTATTTGGAAATTATGATAAGATAAAATCGATTCGCACGAAAAATATTGCCATATGTAGCTTAATTGCCTATTATAAAAACCGTTTCCTGCAAAGGAATTCTCATTTTCAGAATAATTCTTTTCGCAACAGGATCCACAACCCCAATGAGTGGTACAGTTTAAAAACAAGCACCTTCTTATTATATTTAATTAGGTACCTATTATGAATCAGCGAAAATATGCGAAAATGAACGTACAAAACGGCAATAAGCGAAAATTCACTGAAGCATACAGCTTTTGTATATTCACTTAAAATTTTGTTTCAAAACACACGCGTTTCATTAAGGATAACCGTACATGTACCGTCCATACATAACGGTTCGTGCTTTAAATTACTTTTGGGTTCAGTTTCCTTCTCTTCCACTCTGCCCTGCCACTAAGCAATTGGATGTAATGTACTGATTGGGTTTTTACATCTTTTTTTTATTCTTGCTTCAAAAGCCTTTTAGCTGATGAATTGATTGTGTATCACGCTTTTTCAACAAAAAACATAATAACGTCCTATTGTTCTTGCTCCTTTATACTATGAACATGAACGCGTTTGAATTTCTCAGTAAAAAACTGAACGCAATATCATTCAGTGTCACTCACCGCCTTTCATTACAGCCACAAAATTTCAAAACAACAGAATACCGTAAAGTCTTGCATATAAGGTCTCCTTATATAAATTTGAAAATCAAAAATTTCTGAAAAAAGTGGAATTTTGTGTGACAACCTTATAAGTGGGAGGAGGTCTTATAAAACGAAGATCAGGAATTCCGGGCCTTATAAACGAGGTGGCATTTTGACCAAGTCAAAAATTTGAATTTTTTGGTTTCCCGCCGTGTGACACTCCGCCCACTTTTGGGTGGGGGTCTTATAAGTGGGAGGAGCCTTATATGCAAGACTTTACGGTAGTAGTAATTCATAGATCCCATAACAATAATGGTGTTTCGATGGACAGAAATAGTTTGCCAGCGTCCAGAAGTCGTGTTTTACTTGCATTCTTGGTGTCCCCTTCCCGACCCGAACTGAAAACACCCAGAGAGCCGGAAATGAAGACTACGTAAAGAAAAAAACCTCAAACATTTCTTTAAAACATCACTCCCATACTTTTTCTCGCCTCTTCCCGAAAAAAATCCCAGCATGGAAACGTCGTCCTCCACACCCGGTGCCGACGCTGTCATTCAACAGTTGCAACAGTCGTTGAGCAAGACCGAGCGACAGCTGCTGCTCACTGCCTGGCTGAAACTGGGCGGCGAAAGCGGCAGGCACGCGCACCAGGTGGAGGCTTGTTGAATGTTTTTTTTTCATTTTTCAGTCGAAAAGAAGAAGTGAATCATATCGAAGTTTGCATTTCTCCGATTATCATTCTTCGTCCGGTGTTTTCTGTGACGCAACTGTGTTTTTTTTTCTTCAGATGTGCCGGAGAATTTTTGACCGCCTTCTTGAGAAGTCCGATTCCGCCAATCGAATACTAGACCATACGGCCGCGAGACATGGAATGAAATCGTACAAGGACATTTGTTTGCAGGTTTGAGGTTTGATTGTTTGACCGATTTACGGGTGGTTGATTGATTGGTTGATTGGTTGATTCATTGATTGATTGATTGATTGATTGATTGATTGATTGATTGATTGATTGATTGATTGATTGATTGATTGATTGATTGATTGATTGATTGATTGATTGATTGATTGATTGATTGATTGATTAACTGATTGATTGATTGATTGATTGATTGGTTAATTGATTGATTGATTGATTGATTGATTGATTGATTGATTGATTGATTGATTGATTGATTAACTGATTGGTTGGTTAATTGATTGATTGATTGATTGATTGATTGGTTGATTGATTGATTGATTGATTGACCGATTAATGGTGGAAATTAGGTTTTGTTAGCTTCTCAGGATCACGCGAAATGGTTCTCAGAGATGATTACAAACCTGCTGACTGCCTTAAATGAGCCGAAAAAGAAGGAAATCGAAATTCCGAGCGTCCAAGGATGTGGTAAATGAAGAAGGGACACCTCAGCGTTGCAATTGTGTCTTCACGGTTCTTTTTTGAAACATCCATTTAAATCCACTGCTGACGGTTCTAACTGTGTTCATATTCAGTTGATTGTTTTCTGCGCTGATTGGTTCGCCCAGACTAAATGGGTAGCCAAACCAGCGTGCTGAACTTTGAAAATTTCCGAAACGGGAACTTCATGTTTTAGGGGAACAGCACGCGTTCTGTCATTTCGTGAACGACCACAACCCGGTCGAGGGTATACCCGTTTGGGAGCAATTCGGGACAATCGCTGCTGATCTGCTGACGAACAGCCACGTTAATCGAAGTCAACGGTAAGAAAAAACGGATAAAAAATTGTATCGAGTAGTGAAAACGGATAATTCTTTGAAACATTTTAGACTTGTTCAGAAGGCCTGGACGACGTTGGTCGCTGTTATCACCGACCAGCTGTGCACTGGTTTCAGGTGAGAAGGGTTAAAGGGAAATCTTAGTGGCTGAACACAACGGGAAAAAAGAAGTGGTTCGAAAAAATAACATTGGTTGTGTGTGCTGCAATTTCTGAACGTTAGAGACGGGCAAAATTTCATGAAACGGATACAAAACGGACGACACGACAACACTATTCATGGTAACAAGATTCACAACTTTGAAAAAAAATGTTTTTTTGTTCAGACACGGCGAAAGCGTCCGCCGCCAGCTGGCGGCCGAACGTTTCCAGCGATCCGTGAACTTTGTCAAGAACGTCAAACACTGGCAGAGCAGCGTGCGTTGCGTTCATTATAAAGCGATTGATGTTGTTGTTTTTGTTGGTGGTGGTATTTCAGGCGACGTTTTCAGCCAGGGCTAACCCAGAGAAGCGTACAGAACGCCATTGAGTAGGGCGCCCATCGAGTTTTCTGTCATTAAATGCCTATACATACACCTCTCGGCGGGGCTCGTCTAGAGTCTAACGCACTACCACCTGGCCACGAGGGTGACAACCTGCTGGCCACATGTTTTTTGCAGTTGGATTGTTTGCGAAAAAAATTGTGTCACTTCCGCTCTCATGCACGCTAAAAAGGTGGTCTGGACTGAGCCGCTGTCAGATGTCAAATGTGCTATCCGCCTGGCTGTCCCGCACGTACGTACGTAGTGTCACTGTCCCCGAAAGGCCCAAAGCGCCGGAAGTGTGGTGGTGTGTCACTTTCAGTTCCAGAACGCCACGAGAAACAAAAGCACCGGACTACTGTTCGGATATCCCCTTTCAGCGAAAGTGCAAATTTCTCTGTTTTTACGTTTTCA
Organism: Theristus sp. LFF4_11; assembly: GCA_030248135.1. Lineage (NCBI taxonomy): Eukaryota > Metazoa > Nematoda > Chromadorea > Monhysterida > Xyalidae > Theristus > Theristus sp. LFF4_11. The sequence continues at coordinate 64,284 of JASANC010002116.1, forward strand.
TCAGCTTTTGTTTCACTCGTTTCCAGGCAGCGCGTCGCCGAAGCAGTTTGCAAACCGTGCAAAATGATGACGACAACAACATTGACATGGCGAACACACTCGCGCCACACATTGTATTCGGTAACGGTATTTGGGTGTCCGCATTTCATGCTGCTCATACATTTTTATCGGAGTTTCCTGCTTTTTCGCGAAATAAAATGGAATAGAATAAATGAAATTGTTTGAGGGAGAGGGAGGGAGAGTTGTTTGAGAGATCAGTAACTCATCATGAGACTCTGGAGCAGCCAATCAGTCAGTTCCACAAAATTTTGCTATTCACTGGGAACACTTTTCAATTATTGGTTGGAACCATCGGTCTGATAAAATCGATATATGGAGAAAATCTACACAGAAAATTCAGAGGTTGCCATTTTGAAAAAACGTCATTCCTTTTCCAGAAAATAACGCTAGACTTGCTTCCCGGACTTCTCCCGCGCTGACGTTTCCCGCGGACATTTCCCGCGACGGACTTCTCCCGTTTGGAATGTCCGTTTGGAAAATATGTCCGTGCGGGAGATGTCTGGATACGTATGACTTTATCAAAAAAAGTGCCAACATTTCGCAGACATGTACAACGAACGTCCGCAGTCAACGCCGAATCTGACGATGCTCGACACACAGCCGTCCACTCCACTGGAGCGCCAAAAGAAACCACAGCAGCATTACATCAAGTCGTCGAAAAGTAAACGGCATTAGACATTCGCATGCGGCAGCATTTTAAAAAGTGGCAACACATACAGTGTACACGTAGCTGTAGTGTTGCCGCGGTAACCGAAAATGACGGTTGCCGAACCGTAGCGAGAGGTTTTTTTTGGCGAACCGAAATCGAATCCGTACCGAAGATTTTTTGGCCATTTTTACCGAAACCGCCGGCGGCCCAAAAACCGTGAACCGCGGCAACACTACGTAGCTCTATATGCGTCACTAAAGGCTTTTTGAATGCTATTTTAACGTAACGTTGGCCTTTTTTGACCCGAACACTTTTCAACCGAGTCCTAGAGGAGACCGATTGGTCGAATTTGAACTAAACTTCCTGATCCACCCTGGCAAGAATGGGGTTTGCCAGGAAACATAATTTGGCAATTTTGGGTCGGCCGGTACAGTTAGGGGACCTAGGTTCCAATTTTGGGAATGCCGGTACAGTTAGGGGGTTCTTTGCCTGTTCCGCGGCTCTGTCCCGCCTGTTCCTGGCAAGACCCAGAACCCCCGGAATACCCGCCCCGTTCATGACTGCCTGTTAGAAGAAGATTTTTTTTGGTGCCTCATCAGTTTGTTGACTTGTTTTTTGATCTGCATTTAGTCGATGGCGCGGCCCACACATTTCCAGGCACCATTCGCCGTAAACGGTCACACTCCAGTAAAACGGCCAACAATGGTGACTCGGCGGAGGGGACGTCGAAACCGCGCGCAATGAGTGGCAGTGCTTTGACGGGGTTCGCGGGGATTTTTTTTGTAGCGTTTTCCAAAATTGCTATACAAAAAAAACTTTCGAAAAAGACCAACAATCTGAAAACACTGATTGGCGGCGTGTGTTGTCCGTTGATGGTTTACGTGTGATCGAAAAAACGGGTGAAGGCGAAAACACAATTTAGTTTTTTGTCCGTACGCACAGACGTCGAGTTCTAAATCCCGTGCGCAAACTAATTGTGTCCGTAATGCAATAAGATAGCACCCACGACACGATTTCTAAATCGCGCGGCCATTTTTTAAGTGTCGTGTCCGTGCGTACGCACAAAAAAAACTAATTGCTAAATCCCCCTTGACCGTGTGTATTAATGAACCTTTTAGAGTGTGTTCATCAACAACAGTATTATCCTTTTTTTGTTCCGAGACTCAATGGGGGCTGGAGGAAACCATGACGCGGGAATTCAAAATTGGTAAAGTAATTCGAGTCCCTTCAATAGGGTCTGGTCACAGGCTATATTATGAATTGCCACATCAATATTGAAACTAGTTTCCTTTCTATGTGCACTGTGCGAAACGCATTGAGTCGCAGAACCTTTAGGTTAATGTTAATTATTAACAAATGTTAATAGTGTCGATGCGAAAAGTTCCAGGCTATAAATGCTGTGTGAGTGCAGTGCGTGTGCTCCGTGAAGTGCACCGGTTTATACAAAAGTGTCACTCCACAAACAAACCCCGGCAAAATCCTCTCCATCATTATCGCCGCACAGCCTGACAGTTCCCGCCGACCCGCCGACTCCAGCACAAGCGCAACTGACCATCGACACCATCGACTACACCGCCAGCGCTCAACTCCTCCGCCGTCGTCGCAGCATTCAACCGGCGATCTCGCTGGTGAACCACTCGATTGATGGAGACTCGATCTTCGAGACGTCAACAACAACAACAAGAACAGTGGATCACGTGACCGCAGACGGCACTTCATCGGAGACGGACGCGCATCGACGCAGCTTGGCGATGCACCGGGTTTGGTTTGATTCGCGTTTGCAAGTTGTATCTTTTTTAAATAATGATCTGAGACTTCAGTCGACAGTTTGTTGACGGCCACAGGTTTTTTTTGTGAGTGGACACTTTTAGCTTAGGCTTAGGCTTAGCCTTTTGGCAGTTGCAACAGTTTTAGCAACAGCTGTTGGCACTTCTACGGAATATCACTGACACTTTGTAATTTCGCGTACCCTGACTCATATAACCAGATTGTCACCATTTCTCAGCGCGGTAGTTTCGAAATGGATTTTTGTACCAATAAAAAGCCGTCTTTCTACTCTCATTGACGGTATTTTTTTCAGACCCGAGAACAGAGTCTCGACTCGAACTTGAGCCCCAGAAGCTTGCGGAAATACGAGCCACATTATCGACCGTCGAAATTGACCGGTATATTTTTGTCATGAAAGTCTGTCAGACGGAAATGACGTAATAATACATAGGCACTGTTACTGGTGACAGTGACAGAAAACAATGACAGTGCCTTATTTTTTTCTAAAAGACTAAGTGTTCTTTCACGAAATACTATTCTGTTCACAGGACGAAAAAGCGATAAACCGGAGTGCAAGAGCGTATCCACGCTTAAAAAAGTGTCCGGTGTCTTGTCCGTCTGGATGGCCTGTCCCGCCTGGTCTCCCTTAAATAAAAGTGCCAATATTATATGCTCGACGTTTCGTGCCACTGCTTTCACTTCCGAAAGAGGGACACCGCACGGGACACGAAGTGGACAATACACCAGTCACCGGACAACCGTTTTCAGCGTCTGGTTGCCCAGCCACTATGACTGAGAAACTGAGACAGTTTTAGCGGGATCTATCGACTGTGATTTCGGATGCAATTTTTGTTTCATCCCCGTTGTTTTTGCAGTGTCACCAAAACCACCGGAGCGTAGTCTCTCAGTGTGCAGCGATCAACCGCCCGACTTCGACCAGCAACATCAGCAACATCAGCAACATCAGCAACATCAGCAACAGCATCAGCAATTCTATGTTCGTCAGTTGAGCTACAGTTCTTCCGGCCTGCGCGCTTCATCGCCGGAGCTATACAGTTCGAACAATCAACAGATTGCTCAGGTAAGGTGTATAGGCTGATTGATGGAATTCGTCAGACGGCAAGCACGTCATCTCCCGTTTAGGTTGCGTGCAGTGGTCCAGCATAACAAGACAAATCGTGAAAACAAATGAAAAATGCAGTCGAAAACGAAAGAAACGGAACGAGCGGAACATAATCTTTAACATGTGTTGATATTGATTGTCTTTATGCAGCAGCCAAATCAGCGTACTGTACTAGATTTATTTGAACTTTTCACTGAACGAACTGTGTATAATTTTATTCAATTTCAGTTGCTCTCCCCTGAGCGGCACTATGGAAGCAATCCTGCATTCGACAACATACAGTACAACAGGACACCTTCGGTTGCGACAATGGCGTTTGATGGTGGGTTTTATTCTAAAAAAATATGTTTTTGCCAATATTATCTACTGCACGGTATATTCGAAATCTGCCTTATAAACGGGTGAATTTATGGCCAGAACAATTGGTTTTGTACAATTTTCTAGAAGAAACTGTTTTCAAGACGAGCAAACTTGACAGGGGAAATGCAAACCTGACTTTTTGATTCCATATTTATGGTTGGTTGGTTCCATACATGAAGTTCGCTGTTTGCGGTTTCGCCAGGTAGACGCGCATACCGCGGTGCCCCCTTGCTCGTTAGTGCGACGGACATCAGGTAGA
>JASANC010002119.1:0-31734 GCA_030248135.1 Theristus sp. LFF4_11
GTAGCCATTTCAGCAAAATCAGCAAGGAAATAAAAAAAAATAAAGAGAAAAACACCGGAAAATGGCGACGACCGAACATCAGCAGCAGCAGCGAACTGATCAGCCCAAAATCAGCATTTTGCAGCGAATCCTTAAAAACATGTACGTCGAGCCTGAATTGTTGGTTGAATTGGACGAGGATCAAAAGCAAATTTTGTTCTGCAAAATGCGCGAAGAGCAGCCAGACGATGGGCGGAGCGCGAAAAGAATTTGAAGCAGATCCATCGGCTCGGCCGAAGAAGAAAAACACAAACAAGTCGAATGGTTGAAAAGGTTTGGTTGATTTTCTGTTACTTGCTCTCTTTTTATTTTCTGTGCTGCGCGCTGATGTCAAACGTGTTTGTTTTCATTCTCAGTCACTTCTGTTTGACGTTTGCTGGTTTCAATCTAAATCTGAAGACCTTGCATTTTCTCTCACGCGTGTAATGTAATGTGTGCACGTACAAATTTATGGGATGCAAGATGTTGCAATAACGCGGGTGTCAGGGAGACAAAGGACCTTTGTGGTTTTACAACTTTGGTTCTGAAAATTAGAATTCATTGACATATAGCAACAACACCACTGCAGCCAATCAAATCAAGCAAGACTCACATCCAAAAACCGGTTTTATTTCCCATGCGCCAACCCTGATGCCGTCCGTATACAGGACAGTGGTCAGTTTTATAAAAGTGAGTAGTGTCCGAAAAGTGAGTAGTTTTACTTCAGGGTGTTCCAAAAGTTAGACCTTGACAATTTCTGAATAAATTTATGGAGGTGAACCGCAGAATGAAATAATTCGGTGCTGATTTTGGCAAAAATATCAGACAAATATGAAGTCTTGGTCACAAAAGGAACATCGCGTTTGAAATTCTTCAGCTGAAATTCGTTGTGGTCTAACTTTCGGGACACCCTGGACGCCGGGAAACCAAACTTAGCGTCGCCACAGCAATCCATGCACAGAATGCATGCATCACGGGATCATCCAACCAATCAGCTAGTTGCATATGTTACTAAGTTAGACTGCAAACAGATCTGACTTCGACGCACTTCAGATCGAACTAGCTGATTAGTTGATGCATGCATTCTGTGCATGAACTGCTGTGGAGGCGGAGTTTGGCTTGCATAAAGTCTATGCATCACGTGGTGACCACCGACCAATCAGCTAGTTGGATATGTTATCGAGTTAGACTGTAGTTGGTTGCACACACGTGCAGTTGATGGACACACATTCTGTGCGTAAACAAACTCCGCCTCGCACAGCAATGCATGCATCAACTGCGCATGTGTGTGCAACCGACCAATCAGCTGGTTGTATATATTACACAGACGGACTAGTACATCAGTATGAACGAGCGTTTGCATTTGCGCACACGTCACACAGGCTCGGACGGGGAGATCTGGGTGTGGGTGATGGGCGACCACCCGGACGACCGCACGATCGAGCAGATACTCGAGAGCGAAGCGCAAGAAATGGCGCGCACACTAGCGGAACAGGAGACGGCGCAGCTGTTGCGACGGCAACGAGAGCGCGAACTGAAGTGGACGTTGGCGACGACGGGCGGGCCAGGGCCGCCGGAGACGGGGAGTGAACGACCGAATGAGAATGAGACGGACGCGGAGGAACGTCGCTCGGAGGACGGATCGGCGGGCGGCTCGATGGAGGAGCTGCGACCGGCCGACTACCACGAAGGCTCCGTGCCGTCCGTCGACGACGGTGGCATCGAGGAGTTTGCGTCAGTTTGGGAATTGGTTATTTTTTGCGTTTTTGTATTTTTGGCTGTGGTGCATATACCTGTGTGCCCGATGGTGTGGTGACGACGCATTGTGCGGACGCGCACAACACGGTGCTGGTCATTGCAGAGCGGTTCGCGGCGGTCCTGCGACATCCGCACACCATGCTCCACAACACACTCGGATATGCTGTGTAGTTTTGATGATAATTTTCACGACTGTGACAGGACAAACAATTATTGGATTTTTTTGGTTTTTACACATCGTGTGGTCAGTGACTCCAAACTGCACTGGTTTTTGAGATTTTCACGAAACATGCCATCGTGGAGTCATGTGAGTTGGTGGCGCTCTCTGGAGCCAGCGCTGACCAACTACAAACACGCAGTCGTTCGTATGATGTCAAGCTGATGTTTGTCATGAATTGCGAAACAGTGAATATAGTCGGGCTGGAAAATGTTGGGCATTAGCTGATTGGCCGGTACGTGACCCTGATCCAATTCGAACGCATTTAAATCAATGTTTTACAACCAAAAAACAGGCACATCATTTTTTTCAGCGCTGACAAAGACAAACTCGCCCGCCACGAGCACCAGACGAAGCAAACGAGCAAAGTCACGGAGACGGACGTTGATGAGCGTAGTGATTCAATGGAAAGCTGCGAACGCCAGGAGATCATCGAGCCGAACTCCGTGGACTTACAGGCGCTAATGCGGCGAATCCAGAGCATCCCATCGCCTCGGGTCTCCGCATCGCCCGAACTCGAACCGCCACTGTTGAACGACGTGGAAGCACCACGAGAAAACGGCGAGCAGACGGCGCAAATTGACGCCATTGACCAAATGAACAACAACAACAGTCCGGTCGACAATCTGTTGAGCGAACTTATCACGCCTGTTGACGATGTGCATTCGCTGAAACATCGGCACTATGAGTTGAATAATGTTGTAGAGCCGTCAAGTAGAGGTAGACATTTGAGTGACCACAGTCACAGTCAACTGAACGAAACGGAACTTGGCACCACTCCCACAAGTACCACCGCTACTCAGCCTGCACCGCCCATCCCGCCTGTGAGGGCGCCTGCGCGCGGTTTGACACCAAGGGTGAGTACGGAAGCACCTGCTGTTGTTCGATTGTCCTCACCTGAATGGCCTGAGTTGATTGATAGATTGATTTATTGATTCTCATCATCATTTAAAGGCCGTTCGTGCTGACTTATGCGTGTACGGCACGTCACGTCAGGTCTCGTGTTGTTGCATACTATCGTCCATAGAGACGTGACTTTGATGTACGTTAGCGCAGCGTGCGTCAGTCAGTATGAACTGGTGTCTTAAAGCTTTCGCCTGGAAACTGTAAAATAGTTCATCGACTTGTTGAAATGTTGACAGAAGAGTATTGTTTCATTGTCCAATGAAACGTTTCAAGAATGTCATTGTTCATATTTTCTCTTTTGTAAAAAAAAATTCAGTTTTTCCATTTTCCACTTCGCCCAGAATCACCAAACGCTCGCCAATGCGATCGCGAGCGTCGACGAACTGGAGCGAAAATTGATAGAGCAGTCCGAGCGAGCGATCGAACTGGAGAAACAGCGCAGAGAACAGGAGATCTATGAGTCGTTGAGGGCCGCGCGGCAACGTGTGAACGCGGAGGCGGAGCGCGAACAATTGGTGCAACAGCGGCAGTGGGAGGAACAGGGTAGGGCTGTTGGGAGATTTCGGTTGAGAAATGGAAATTGGGGAAAAGGGTCGCTTAATAGACCACAGTTGAATGAATTTCGTGAGGATCGGAAACCAATAAACGAATTGTTTTTGCGTATAAACAATTCAACATGTCCAGTGCAAATGCGAAAACAAATTCAAATGCAATAAAATGAAAACTGCGCACGCAAAAAAAATACTGAATATTCAAAGGTGGAAAGCAGCGACTCAGCTTTTTTCAGCTCGTTTTATGCCATCGTCCTTCAAGTGTTATTATTATTGTCCATAGTGAGTGATGTTCAATTAAAGAAACCGAAAATTTTACTAGATAAAAAATCGAAACCAGAAAAAAGCGCCGTTGCAGAGCGCCGCGCGAAGGATGCGGACGAGCACATTCGAACGATGGCGAGACGCGCCAGACAGGAACACCGACAGCACCAGTTGTCGGCGTCGACTGAACTGGCGGAGGCGTTGGAACGACGGCGGAGACGTACCGATGTGCAACAGCAGGACGCCGGTAATGTGCTGAATGAGTGTTGGGCGTCTTTTTTCTCGCTAAGGGAAAGTCAGAAAACTTTTGAAGAACAATGAGTCAAATCAATCACGTGACTCAGCATTCCCGCATGCCGATGCCGGTGAAGGCCGGTTCATACTGACGTTGGCTACGGACGTCAAAGGCACGTCTCCAGAAACATGAGACCTGACGTGATATGCCGCATTAGTTTACGTATTACGATGAGCATGGTTTTGACGGTTTTTTTCTTGACTTCTTGGAAGAAATGAGCCATTCAATAGCTTGACCAAGCATTCGCGACGTCTCTCGTGTTTTACAAGTTCAAATCTAACACGCGCTCATTGATTATTTCATTGATTTTTTTCAGCTGACGGTGCCGGTCAGTTTACTGCGAACTCAACCGCACAGTCCAGGCTGCGCTCCGTTACGCCAACAACTGTCGCGAATGGCAGTCGTTTGTCGCCAGTGTACGTTTCAATTATGGCATGCTGATTGGCTGTTTTGATATATGGGTACAGCGAGTCAGTGTGGGTGTCAGATTGTACCGATTAGTGCAGTTCGTTTACATCTACCGTCAAACTCAAAATTATATGCAATCAGCTGGTTGGTTGGTGAAGCACGTGACGCATGCATTCTGGGAGGACAACAGTACCGCCTCCACATCTGTGCCTGCACGTAATCACCAACCAAGCAATCAGCTTCTTACATATGACATAGAAATAGACTGTAGTGATTAGTTCAGTTCGTTTACAAAGGGCTGTTTATTCCCACTGCATAGCGGCTATTATTCTCATTGCAGCACCAAGCTGTCCCGTCCACCGAGACCAAAGTCACGTGACGCCATTGTCAGCTGGTTTCAACGGGACGAACTGCCGCGTGGCACCGGTCGCGACCCGCGAACGGGCGCTGTTGCCGTTTGGTTTCACGGTTGGTTCTCGGTTTTGGACGGTCGGAGTTTTTTGTAACGCACATGCGAAGCAAGACAGTATTTGAGTAAGCAGTGCTCATTTCGTTGTGTTCATGGCGAAAAATGCTAGGTCACGTTTTTCAATGTTTCTAGTAAAACCACAACTCCGATTGAAGTGTTGTGTCACCTCACAGCAATGGAAGGTTCGCTGGCCAGGCGGACCCGCGGACCCACCGCTAAAAATCGATCGGAAACTGTTTCTGTTTTTTGGAAACGAATGAATGTGCGACAGCGAGAACGTTTTTTTTGTGGAACCCGATCCCACCCAGTAACAAGAGCTTGACAATCAACGACGATCTACAGTACGTCCGTTGCGAGTAATCTGCAATCAACAGCGCATCAACGCGCCTCTCCCGTTCCTCAGGCGTCATCAGTCGCGAGGCGTCCGATCGGCTGCTGCGTGCCCGCCCACCGGGGGCGTTCCTAATTCGCGTCAGCGAACGCATCTGGGGCTACACGCTCTCGTATTCGCTGGGCGACGGCCAGAGCAAACACTTCCTGATCGAGCGCACTGCGGACGGCTACCAGTTCATTGGCACCGAGCAGATCGTGCACGCGAATCTCTGGGATCTGATCAGCTATCACCAGGTGTTGGACGTGTTTTTTTTGTTTACAAACCGATCAATGCTTCATGAAGCTTATCACAGCAACTGTTATCGTTGGTTGTCTTTGTGCGTCTCAATACGTTCGCAGATGTCACAAGGAAATCAGTTTCACGCTTGCTGCGGCAATTCGAACTTGCCGACAGTGACTCCGGAGAGTTAGTCGCAGAGCCGAAAGAAAAGATAACATCAATATTATGAATGTCGGCTTTGTACGGATACGGGTACTGACTGAACAAATTCAGTCTGGAATACTCGCTTTTGCCAGCGCATCTTCCAGCAAGCATTCCATCTTAATTTCAATGTCTTTTACGTTTTGTGCAAAGTCATTCGCCGCCGTGCTAATAACATTCTGACAATTCTGACATATTCACTGTGCTATCGCACACCTGTCAGTGCGCAAATAACGCAGAGACGGTTCTCACCAATAATAACACCAACAACGTTCCAAAACAGCGAAACAACAAACCTTTCTACTTGCATCTTGCCCTTTTCATTGCGCGACTTATTATTACTACACCATATTTCCGTACACAAAGAACCCGTTAGAACGTCAAAAAAAACCGTTGGCCAGTGTTTACCTCAGGAGCGATGCGAAACGTTAGAAAGTTGTTGTTGTCCCCCGCAAGCTGTTGGATGCATATGGCATATTTTCTTTCTCTCTTTACACACCCACGCGCTGTGTGAAACATAAACATCGGGTAGCATAAAGTTTTTGTTCTTTTCGGTGCGTGCAAATTTGAGCTGTTGAACAGAGCTTTTGGGTGAAGACGTTGAAAAAAGTTGAAGAAATGGAAATCGAATGAAAAAAGTGCATATGTGATGGATAAAGACGGCAGGGAAAGAAAGTTTTTAGTGAGAAAGCTTTGTTGGAAAAGGGTAGAAAAGTGTGAAAAAAATGTTGGCTGTTGCCAGCTAATGCGTTTTGAAAGTTTACATTTCCATTTATCGCGTTTCTTACGAATTCTGTTCTGCTGGAAGTTTTTTTTAATAAATTTGTTGTGAAACCAAGAATGGGGAGCTGTGAACAAGAACAAAAACAAAAAACTTTTTCATCTACGAACACAGTATGGTGATTGGTTGAGTTGAATACATTTGAAAATTGAATACAATTGAAACGGTTACAATATGTTTATTGAAAGCCGTCACTATTTTTCACAGAATATAGAGTTCGCGAAAGAACGGGATCGGAGTTGAAAGAACACATAGTTAAACAACAAATGGGGTGTTTGATTTCAACCAAAACCGATACATTCGTATATGTCGCTGTAATTCAAAGTTACGCATGCTGTGTAGTCTGCGAAAAAGGTGACAGGTTTAAACAAACATACTTAAGCCCATGCTGTCGGAATGTCCTGTCAGCTTTCAGTGCCTTATTAATCAACATTCAACAGAAAAGTCCACTTTTTTTCAGACCGTCCCCATTACGCCGCATGGCAAAGAAGTGCTGCGTGAACCGATTGGACAGAGCTGTAATCCACCAGATTACGACGGCTTGTTTTGATTTTCGAACTTGCTGAAAACGGAAACTTTTGTAAAAAATGACAACCGCAGATAAAATCTGCATGTGAAGGCGAAAATTTCCGTTTTTTCACTGTTGTTCACCAAAAAACAAACAAACAGACGGTTCAGTTTTCAATGCATCTTTGTGATTTGACAACACTGTGATAGTAACGACTTTGATTTGTCTGTTTCATGTAAGCTTCACATTTGTTTTTACGTGCAGAGTGCAAAACAGACTAAGCTTCCAGCCAGACGAGATTATTTTTCCAGATTGTATAAAAAATTGTTGAGCAGCTTTTTCATTGCTTTTCTCTTACCTCGCGGTGCCAGCATTATCTTTTTTTGCAGATTCTTCTATCTTTCTCGCGAACTCAGTTTGTGCTTGTTTGCTTTACATTCATATGCTTTTGTGAGACCACATAGCCCTTTTTCGCCCATTTCAATTAGCGCCACTTCTCAAATTATTGTATTTGGCTAATTTGGCCAAATACTATTTTTGCTTAGTTTGTTGTTCCATTCGTGTAAGCCTTGTTATTTTGCTTTACATGCATATAAAAACAGTATCAGCGTTGTTATTGGTGCTTTGAATTTGGATCAATCAATTTTCTGACTGAAAATCAATGTCAAAATTAAAAACCAGCCAACCAGTCAGCATGCAACACTGGTTTTTTATTGTTATTCTGACATTTCTGCACATGTGCTTTTCCATAATCCCGTTTTTTCTTTTATTTATTCGCACCAGCGCAAAAATTCCGCATTGTGATCCCTTGATAAACCTTTATAAAATCTGCAATTACAATTCAATAAAACGTAAACATCTGTTTTGTTGGGGGGGGGTACAATTCCGGCCTGAAGAATTCCGGCCCGAAGAATTCCGGCCCGGAGAATTCCGGCCCGGAGAATTTTCGCCAGTACGAACAATATTAAACCACACGAAGTGATTTTGGTAATGAAATAATAAAATAAAAATATCGATGTTCACATGTTACAGTGTATTTTCAATGATGTTCGTCCTGTTTGCTTTTTTGGAAAGTGAAACCTTTTGGAAAAAAGAAACTACAAATAAATTTTTAAATTTTTTTATCATGAACAGGGTTTGTGACCCCTTTACCTTATCAAAAAGGCTTGGCTTAAGATTAGGAACCTACAACAAATCACTGCAAGCAAGTTCTAAACAAAAATAAAAAATCACTTAAGAATTTATTTACTAAAAATCACTTCGTGTGGTTTAATATTGTTCTTGCTGGCGAAAATTCTCCGGGCCGGAATTCTTCGGGCCGGAATTCTTCGGGCCGGAATTCTACGGGCCGGAATTTCGCGGGCCGGAATAGTACACGAGCCGTTTTGTTGAGCTAAAATAGGAAAATTAATAGCACAACAGTGAAAAGAAGGTATAACAGGCTTAACAGCACAACATCAATATGGTCAGTCCATAAACCAAGTTGTGATAGGTCGGCAGAAACACCTGTCTGATCTGACTGGTTTCAACAAACATACTTCATATCCGGGTGTTGCGTTTTAGAAATCTGTGCAAACAGTGCAACACTGGGAACAAGAGGTCAGCATCAAAGGAATCGTTTTGAGGATCGTTGAATGTAAGAACCAGTAATAAAAATAACGTGAGAGCCAAAAAATACAAAAACTTCTGTAGTTAACTTTGAAAAATGTTTGTCATGTACAAAATAACAAAAACATTGCAAGTGCCAAAATTGTCGATGTCACAGTGCAAATTAAAGAAGGCAAACGAGTATGGTAAGAGTATACCTATGCGGTGTTTTTTCCAAAAAAATCGCTCAGTCAATCAGTGACACAAAGGTGATGCGATCAGTTTGCGGCATTCAGATCTACCAGTCGACGAACAACCCAATCTATCGAACAAATAATTCAAACCAGCTAGCTGCTGCATATGATGGTCTGTTAAGACTGTGCTTTGAAAACGGAACCAGAACAAAACGGCCAGCGTTTGATTCGCAACGTTTTTTAAAATTCGATTGACTTGAAATCGCTGGTTCAGAGATCAAACTTTCGGAGAAGAAACAAAAGGAAGACATCCCAGACAATCTGAAGAGATAATACAATCCAAATACCACGCACAATGTCTCCGAAGTGTCAGATGAAGCAGACCAAAAAAACCAAGGCTTGAATATCTATACTTCAAATTATCAAACATCACACACACGGGGTGATATGGTATCGATTCGAATATCACAGATAGTGCCAGAAAACGAAAAACAACCACACATAAACTGTGCGGTTTGCTGGTTGGTTGGTTGCAGGTCAAAGAAAGATCTAATTCTGGATTGCATTGAATGGTCAGATTGGCATGACACGTCTCTTCGTGTGTCTCACTGAACCAACCGGCGTGTTTAGAGATTTTTCAGACCATCAAACCAGCAATCGCACCGTTTAGCGAGTTCTACTAAAAGCATCTCAAAAGCCCGAATCAAATCCGATCATCTCATACAACTGACGCAAATAGCGACTTCGCAACGGCAACGTGTACCTCCTGGCATGCGGCCACGTCTCCTTGCAGCACGCGGCTGTCCTATTCAGCAGAGTTGTCGTCGTCGTCGTCGTAGTCTCCAAGCGTGAGTCGGTGATTTTCATAAACTTTGTTCTTGCGTGTATTGCATCATTGATCGGTGGCAACGGCGTCACAAAATGCACCTTTTTATGTCTCCGTTTCTCGGCCGGATCGACCAGATTTTGATTGTGCACTTTGGAATTCTCGCTTTGCTCGCTCGGCCACTGCCGCCAGCGCGGCGTCAACGGCAATATGTGACCCTCGGTGGTGAACAGAATCTGGTCGTAATGGCGGTTGACGGCGTTGTCGAAATCGAACAACTGAAAGTGCACGAACAAACAGTGAAAAACGTCCGAACTTTGGTTTTTAACGTTTCTAGAAACCTTTGAACTGTAATTGTTCCGAATGGCAACGGTACCCTCGTTTTTCCTTTTACTTTCCCCATAAAATAAGATCATGGTCACATCTTGTTTTCGTTATGCTGAGAATAAACATATCTGACCACAAACGCGTGTTTCAATGAAAACAACTCAAGCATGCAGCAGTCGATTTCACAGCCCACATATTTTTTGTGGTTAGATCGGACCGCAATTTTTATAGGCAGCCACACAACCACACGTGCTGCCCAACGAACCAACACAATTCATCCAGAAAATGCTAATGTATGTAGCGTGTTGACTGCTGAGTAGGGATGGAGCCGGTTCCGGTCCGGATTCCGGATTCCGGCGCCTAAAAGTGGATCCGGATCCGGTCCGGATTCCGGCGCAATTTTGCCGGATCCGGCCGGAATGGCCGAGACCCACGAATTAACCAGTTGATTCCTCCGTTTCGGAGCTGTTCAATGGTTTGACAAATTTGTTTCGGTGCTTTGTTGGTTTTGTTGTTGTGCATTTGACATGTGATCAGTGAGCGTTTCTTTAGTTTAATTGTAAATGGTTCACTGCTTTTGTCTTGAGTGGTAAACTTATGTGCAGCATCGTCCACTATAAAAAACGTGGCTGCCAGCTTTTGGCCGACGTTGTTGATGAACAATAGCAGGTTTCTTTTAAATCAGCCATCTTCGTTGGTCATATTCAGTTAGCTGTCAAACAGTTGCTTTTTTGTGAGCCCCAGAACACCAGCGATTTTAGCGACGTTCGTTACCGTGGGCGATACCCCCCCCCCACGACGAATCCACGAGACGACGAATCCATTTCAATGGTGTTGCCCGCCGTTTGCGCACTGAAGCAGCGCATCGAACAAGTCGATGCGAGTGGCATTGGTACGACGAAAGAAACGCTGCTGACCAACATCGACACACGCTTCCGTGCGCTTTTCCACAACGAATCCAACATCATGGCCACGTACGTTGATCCGCGATTCAAGAATACTGCATTCGTCTTCGAAAATGAAGGCGCGATTCGTTGTGAACTATTTCACATTGCAAAGAAAGTCTTGAAACGACCGGAGACGTCCACAAACTGCGACGATACATCCGAGATCGCGAACAACGACGATGACGAAAGTGAACGCGAGCCCGAACCAAAAAAGAAATCGAGTTTCACGCTGCGCGACCGCGCAACCCGTCAGGCGAATGCAGTCTCGAAGACGAACTGCGCTGCGAAATGAATATGTACGAGTCGGATGATTTTATCGACGAACCGGACAAAAGTGATCTGATGCTAGACTTGTGGCGGCTGAACTCGTCTAAATACCCCAAACTATCGACAATCGCGCGCAGATACCTGGCACCGCTACCAACAAGCGTGGCAAGCGAACGAATGTTCTCTGAAGCCAGGCAGGTGTTTGTGCACAGCCGATCTCGTCTGTCAACTCAGAACGCCGAAAAGGTCATGTTTCTGAATGGAATGTTGCCAGCACTTGATTATCCCTATGCGATGTGAATTTTGTCAATTGTTGTTGTTGTAATTTTTGGTTGGTTCACGTGCTGTGTCTTGCTGACTTTGTTTCTGTGTCTGTGCTGTTTTATGCTGAAAATGTGATGAAGAAACGACGAAATGTGCGTCGATGTTTTTTAGACATAAAAAGGCCATTCCGGTCCGGATTCCGGCAATTTTTGCCGGATCCGGCCCGGCCGGAATGGGCTTTTGCCGGATCCGGCCCGGATTCCGGCAAATTTGCCGGATCCATCCCTACTGCTGAGCCAGCTAATAAACCCAGCTACATAGCAACGACCTGCTTGGGCATGAAAATATACGGAATGACCGAGTAAACATGGCAGCTTTTTTCAGGGTGCAAGGAGCGCGCGAAATTTGAATGAAAGAAAATAGACGTTCAGAAACCAACATGTGTGCCAAATTTGACGTGTTTTTTCAGACTAATGGATTCTTCGTGCTATTATGTTCATTCTTGCTCCCTTGAACACATGATTAGGAGTTGTGTTGGCATTTTTGAAAAAGACAACTCCTAGTCTGCGACTGATCCCGCCTTGACGGGCTGCCTTTTTTATTCGGCCATACTGTAAAACAAGCATGATGCCATACGATGCCCATCAACATGTCCCAACGTGAAGAAAACTCAAAGCAGAACACAAAATATTCCAACCAACCAAGTACAAGTATTTGCAGGTCTCCGACAGAAAGAAGCTCTCCATTCTGTCCTCCAACGTTTTGTCGTGCACATTGTGCACTGTTGCGAAGCCGCACGGCGCTCGGGTGTGCTGCAGTAGGCTGTCGATGATTTCACTGCCGACGTGCAGGTAGAACGGATTCTTTGTCGCTTGGTGCAACATATAAGTGGACTCGGCGAATTCCGGTCGCAACGGGTAGAACGCAACGTCCGGCGCTCTGAACATTGACGGCGGATGATTAGTGGGCAGTTTCGGCAAGCTTTAGATTTATTTGGTGCTTCTTCGTTGTTGTGCTTGATCGGCGGAACACCGCGGCAACACGTGCCGTGACACCAATTTGGCATCAGCCAGGCTGCTGAGCGGTGTGCTTGTTCGACCACAACCTCCAGTCTCCAGAACACCGCCTGCGGCTTAATGCAGTCAACTCAATAAATATATCCAACTAGCTGATTGGTTGATGCATGCATCGGGTGATGTGGATGCGGAGTTTATGGATTGCACAGAGAATGCATTCAGCCACGTGATCGCCAGCCAATCAGCTAAGTGGATACGTTACAGAGTTAGATTGTAAATAGCTGCCGTCAGTGGATTCAAGCGCAGGTCAATGTTTTTGGATTGGTGCACGTGCGTGCAACAAACTCAGACCAACAACACATCGATGCAATGCAGTCACTGAACGGACTGTCCACAAGCGAAAACCGCAAAGGTGAACGGAGATGCAAACGACAGGTGATACGAATTGTTTGCATCAGGCCCGTGACTCGCGAACACTCACTTGTATTCCAACAGTTACAACATCCACACACAAGCCACACCCACGACACAAGCGCCTGCTCAGACAACCATCATAAAACACCACCAGCGCACTTCAACTTCCAGTTGAACCTCTCCGGTAGCAAGCCGTATTTCTGCCAGATCGAATAGAACAACGCGTGCTGACAAATCGCCTCCTCTAGATCGCCGTTCAGGATTTGTACGCCGCCGAAACTGGCCTGAAGACAAAATCAGAAACACACAAATCAACCAGATTGTATGATGGCTCTCTCCAGCCGGCCTGTGGGTGGGTGGGCAAGATCAGATGCAGAAGAGGCTTGGCCTCATCCGTGATGCGAGTCCCCTCCTGGACCACTTCTTGCGTCACATTATTTGAGTTGATGAGTTACGATGCTCGGTATTTTAGAAATAATAAAATAAACAATCGCTGCTCTATTGACGTCTTAACCGAGGCTGTGGAGTGTCCCTGACATCCAGCGCGTTGTCAGACGTGGAAAACAAAACAAAAAACGCGACGACCAGCCCGCCCACCTGCAGTGCATCGATCCACGTGTTCACGGTGCTGCCGTCACGCATGTGCACGTTGACGTACAGAGGCGGATCGCCGACGCCGGAGTTGCATTCGGGGCGACTGCAATTCACGACAGAGAGGTATGATCGTTTATTTTGGCTCCGAGACTCAATGCGCGCACAGACAGGTGAACAGGTTCATGCTTGACGCGGGACATTCAAAATTGGCAAATTCACACGTGTGTCCGAGTGCCCTAAATAGGACCGAGTCACTTAAGCGATTTTGAATTGCCATATGAAGATTGAAAGTAGTCTGAAAAAGTTTGAAAGCACACGCATTCAGTCCAAGAACATAAAAAAATTGATAATATTTGATTAAATTAATCATTTAGTCAGATGAGAGCCTGATAGTATATCTATCATCTCATAGGCCATTAGCTGCTTGGTTGGTGTACACGTGATGCATGCATTGCTGCGCAAGTCTCAGCCGCCACAACAATGCACGCATCACGTGTGCATCAACCAATCAACGAATTGCATATGTTACAGAAATAGACGGTGTACACGTGACCGTGCCACACCACACCCACGGCACGATTTTCAACTACTTATTCAATAAGTCTAGCCCTTTACTCACAACAATGCCCAACTCCTCTGACAGCTCAGGGAGTATGAAACGTACCCTCGTCTCATGTGGTCTCTAATCAGCGAGTAGCTCTCGTTAAACATGCGATAGTCGTCATCGTTGCCGAACAGAATGTATGCCTTGAGCAAATACTCGTAGAACGAATCGAGACCAGCGCCGAGACCACTGAGCACATTCTGCCATTCGCCCGTTTGAATGTCGATGACGTTGCCTGCAAGACGGCCATCACAGAATGCAATGAACACATTTGAAAAAGTTCAAAAATACGCACGGCCGTTGCTTGAAAGGGCACCAAACCGGCAACGTGAGAAAACAGTGGCACTACACTGCACAGCCGCCATGCCAGCCTTCGCAATCCAACCGAAGATCGCAGCCTGGCCGGACTGATGCTAAACTGCGGCAATAATAAACGCCAGAACTAAAACAAACTGAACTGAGCCCAACGTACCCAGGAGCCCAGTTTCGCTGTCCCTGAGCGACCAGAGCGCTTTGTTGGTGCGTCGTGCGAGGCCCTCATAAGTGGGATCATTGAGCAACTTCGAAAGCACCCCAAACTCCAGCAGAAGCGAGCCAGCGCCAGCCGTGCACGTTTCATTCACCGTGTCAATTGGAATGCCGTAGAGCAGATTGACACGCGGATGCGGGAGACCTCAAAAAGCGACTGCTTTCAAAAATATACTGTACACATATATAGTTGGCACAACCAACACCAACACAGCATCGTGAGTTTTATCGAAGTTGAAATCTTGCTTTTGGCTGGTTGCTTGCATGCATCGCAAAACATCAATAGAAAATGCCCGTTCGATTGTTTTACCCGTTTCCGACTGCTCAAACGCGGGCAACAGACGGCTGGCGAGATCGTGGGCCATTGTCAAAAGCTCCCCTTGATAATCAGGCATCGTAAAATCGCCAAGTATGTGATTCGGGTCTGCTAATAGCAGATGGGCAGAGAGAAGCGAGCCTAGAACCCTGAAACAGACCTTCAGTTTTAGAACAGAATTCAGCATGTGAAACAAACGATGTGAAGTCAAACGTAACAAACAAGCCCAGCAATGAAGCAAACAAGGAATTTCTTCAATTCCATGTGCTCAGCCTCTCTGCCGGATCAACTTGTAAAGAAAATTTTTGCAGAATAAAAATGATTTATACCGAATGGTCGCTTCGAAAACCTGCACCGTGCTGTCTTTTTCGAACGACACAAATTCGCTGACCAATTCGACCGCACGGTGAAACTCGCTTTTGTTGCCCATCACCTGCATTGGGCGAAAAGTGTGCAAAAACAAGATTTGCGCTTCCTCAATGACCTCAATCCTCAATAAAACGGCCAAAGTGAAATGACAGCGACCGTTGGTTTCAGTCTCAAACTTTTTCAAATCACACAACCTAACCAAATAACAAAACCGAACAAACAAGTGGCGCAACATTAGCACAGGACGCCGAGCAAAGGTGGTCTCGTCAGTTGTGCCCGCCCATTGCCCAAAAACTCAGTGGGCAAACTTGGTAATAAACTTCCAGAGACCAAGATAATACAAATGATGCAAAACAAACATGAATCATAATATTTGTGACATAAAATCATCAAGTCTGGACTCGCACGCAATCAAATGGGGGAACTGGAGACTGACCACTAAACTGTCCAGCGAATCGACCAACGTCAAACAATAATCGCCGAGCACATCATTGATGTTTATGTTTGAACTGGAAATTGGGTTTTTGCATTTTTCGAATTTATTATTGATTAAAACACACCAAACAAGAGAAAGCGACAAAAGCAATAACACGAACGGATCGTCAAAATCTGGTCCACGACCGGTGCAGTGGATCGGATCCAGTTCATCCAGCGGGAACCCATGCCGCATGTAGTTGTCGTACCCGTGTGTGAACATTGCGCGCGCTTTCTCGCTGTAGCATGATGCAGAATGGAAGATCATAATTAGAAATCCGTTTTTTATATTTAGCGTTCGACTGGACGAAATAAACAACACAAAACTCACCGATATTCCAGCCGTTTTCGCTCGCTGAACGGCGAATACCGAGTTGCCCACGGATCAAAGAGCTCCGTGAAAATGCCATGTCCATTGTGGAAGTTCACGGATGTCGCGTTGATGATTGTGGCGGTCAATGTTGCGCACAACAAAAGTAACAGAACACTGCAATGAAAGCGGTGCGAAAATTTGACGCTATGTGCTAAAATTTAAAAACGTCAAAAAGGAGAAACCTAATGTCCAAGAGAGACTCAATTTGACAATTTATTTCGTTTCAGTACGAGACGAGCCCGAAGGCGGGCCACCGCCCCAACCAGTAGTGAAAGTGCGGGGGGGTGGGGGGGGGTCCACCCCGTAATGCATCATTATTAAAACAGGTGCATGTGCAGTGGCGGTGGCCCCTGCCCTTTAACACAGGAAAGAAAAAAATGCAAAAACTAAATTGATCATTTTCACCTTATCAAAAAGGCTTGGCTTAGGATTAGGATTAGGTTTAGGATTAGGAACCTACAACGACTCATTGCAAGCAACCTCTGATCAGAAATCAAAAAAATCACTTTTAAGTATGTATACAAATCCGAAAATCCTGCCCGTGCACGGGCAGATACCCGTGTACCCCCCTCCCCCCCTTTACCTCGACACGGGTACTAGACTCCCCCCCACCCCCCTCCGCGAGAAAACACGGGATCGCACCCCCCCCCCCTCACGGTGGTCAATCTTATCTCAATTTTTTCCAAAAATACCGTAATTTTTGCATTTTTCTTGACGTTTGTGTCTGTCCCTGCATAGATTTTGTTGTTTCTGACCAAACAAGCAGCTTGTTTGCACAAAATATTCTGTATTTTACAAGAATTTCTGTGTTTTTCTAAGGCAAAAATTTGGTATTACCCGTGCGATCCCGTGCACCCCCCCCCCTCACGAAATTTTTCTGCCAGTGCACCCCCCCCCTCAGGAAAATTTGCTGCCCGTGCACCCCCCCCCCCTCACCGAGAAGGCACCTGACCCCCCCCCCCCTCTAAAATTAGGCAAACACCCCCCCCCTCACCCGAGGTCCCGCTTTCGCTACTGGCCCCAACCAGACCAAGCACTCAGCGGCAAGCAGAGCAAACACACAAAGCAAGAAGAAACTCACTGTAAACGGCATTGTGGATGTCGCATAGCCGCGAAAGACGCATAACAACAGCACAAAGTTCTGGACTTCACTTCAGCAACTTTGAAGAGTGGTTCTGGAAAGAGGATACAAATTACAAGTGCGATGAGTGGATGGGTCACCGTGATTCTGGAAAGATTTTAATGCGATGGGTCGTCGTGGCCGTGAGCTGAGCGTGGCCAAGCGCGGAGAAAAAACGACAAGGCGGCCGGCGTGGCCGTAGGGTTGTTAAACAAAAACCAACTGTTACAAAAAAGGAATAAATAAAATAGAAAATGCCGATTTTTTATAATTTGATTTTTTTCCCCAAAAATGCTCTGAAAACCGCATTTTGGACGCTTTAGCGATTGATTTTAGGCTTGAACAACTTTTGGAATGAAGTTTTTGAGCGTCGCAAAGCTTGACTTAACATTTCCGATGCAGATAAAGTGACATTTCGCATCACATTGTGAATTCTGAGCGTCAGAGCTGGGTAAGTACAGGGTAAACCAAAAAAAGGTTCCAACTTCAAAAATGCTTTGAACGTCTGCTGAACTAAGCTAAGCTAAGCCTTTTTGATAACGTTGGAGTGAATGTTTGTGTGAGTGAATGTGAGTTTTTGCGGCGAATTTTGGCCCACGGCGAGTTTCGCATTGCGGCGAATTTTGGTTGTGCGGCGTGTTTAGTTTTTATCGTAGTGCCAAGAATTTTTTAATAGTCGTTTTTTGAAGAGACAGTTTTTTAGCAGTTGGTTCCATCATATCACACACAATTTCAACTGAACAACCACAGCACCAAACACAACCACTAAGCAACCCATATTCGTCGATATTGCCAGGGATCACTTGCACAACGGTAATTAATTGCTTAGATCAGCTTTTCTTTGCTTGGTTCCAGACAGCGTACGTACATGCATCAGCTAAAACAAACTGTTCAAGGTACGCATTTTTAAAACCTTCATTTTCAAAAAAATGTTTTTGCATTTTTCTCTCGTTCTCATTGTGACTTTTGCATAACATTCTCATTGTGACTTCAAGTTATTTTTGTTATCTTTTGATCGTGCATGTAAAGCGCGAGAATTTACATACTGCGACAGCAAACCCTGTTTGTAAACATGTGGTTTTGAGCCGGTTGACCGAAAGTTTTTGCGATTGGAGCAGGTAAAAGCAGAAACGAGACAGCGTTGATTTTTATTTATAAAGAAGGTTTAAAAAACAGCTCAAACGTAAACAAATTACTGCATGTCGTAGATGATGGAAGTGCGGCTTCCTCCGGGACGGAAAAAACAATCTTGTAATAAACAGAGCTGGCAGTTTTTACTGGCAGAGCTGAAATTAAAGAGATGTTTTCGTCATGAGCGCAGAATAACGGTCGTTCCGTATCCAATAACAAATATAATCTGGAACATACAGAAATTGTTTTACCTTTTCTTTATGTTTCCTATTGCGCTCTATGAAAACCAGATTGGTTTAGTGTGAGAAAATAGAACCACAGTTTTCAGCCTTTTTTTGAAGTTATCAGTTCAGTCTAGCTTTGACTGAACAAATCTTAAGCTGGATAAGTTTGATAAGCGCGCTGGATAAGTTTGACTCACCAATCAGCGCTCTGGATATTTAAAATGTCTGATTTTGCAGTTCCTCAGCTGTATTGGTGTGACCTCTGTTCTATTTTTAAAAGCGGTGTTGATTTCAAATCAAGTCTTCCGAAAAACTTTTGATGTTAACCGGATGCTAATGGAATTCTTTCTTTTAAGGTTGGGTGTTCGGTTCACTGTTTGCATTTCGCCTGTTACATGATCAAATTGCAGTTGAAAGGCGTTAAAAAGAGCTGTCGATATTTCACTTCAGCTCCATCGCACGGCCAAGGCAAGCGCAGTTTGTTTGTTTGGTTTTTTGTTTTCAATATCAGCTGACACACATCCAGATTTATTTTTTCCCTTCAAGATTTCATCCGTTTTGCTTTATTACTGACTTATTTTCAGCCCACACAAGATTGGAGCCATCAATATTTGCACGTGAAAGCTGCCGTATGCCCGCGCAATGCACATTCTGCAACTCAGTTTGATTACTATGTTCACTTTATCAAAAATTCGAATATCGTAAAGCTGAGATTATGCACACAAACTTACTTATCGTTCTTGGTCTGAGTGGCTTTTTTCGTATGTTTTCCACCAAAAATCCTTTTTACAAAACCGCCCACCCAAGTAGACTTCTTTGGGCTATAGTCTCCACAATTTCAGAGCAGCAGAAGCTAAAAACATGAAAAATCGCGCGTGTGTAAGATTTCAGTACGTTTTTGTGCAAATATGTTGTCAAGGAAATGTATTTGTTGCCGCCGTGCTTTGAGTTGCCGCAGTTTTCTATCAAAACAGCTGTTTTATCCACAAGACGCACGGAGACAAGATTCTTTTCTTATTTACATTCATGCTTTCATTTGTACGTATTTGAATTTTTTTTGGCAACCCTGAAAAAACAAACGCCAATCTGCGTACTGATTGAGTATCACGTTTTGTTCAGGAGACAGGACCAAAACCGCTGAGGAAAACGCAAGCACGTGGGGACATCGCACCCATTTCTCATTCTAATTTTCAAAGCCGATTTTAGAAAATGTGCCAATTCTGTGCCTTAATGTCAACTTTATTTTCTTTTACTGCAGTTTTGACTTGCGGATGCAAATCGGCCGCTTTGCTGTAGCGTAGTCAGCCATATTATGGCGTATTTATTTAGCATTCAATTGTGCGTGCGCCTGGCCTGGCACACACACACGTTTGTTTACAGGTCCCAAACGGGATCATGCGTTTCGCATGCGTCTTATTGTGGCAACTTGAATGTTGACATTGAATGTTATTAGTTTCGGCTTCCGTGTTTGCGCCGGTTTTTTGTGAACCGCCCAGTGCCCCAGTTCATGTATTCCCCTTAGATTTCATGGTAAAAGCCAGTTAAAACGCCAGATGCATGGCGTCAAATGGCGGCACGAATGCACGTGCACACCAGTTGACGTTTTTAGTGTCCATTTTTTCCTGTGAACCTTTTGCACGTTCGTGCACTGTGCATGCACTGGTAGTATTTCGTAACTTCATGCCATTTTTTTACTGTCGACCGTCAGATATAGAGAAACGTTGGTTGCCCGACAGAAACTGTTCCTTTGAAGTTTCAGACGGTTTTCAGGTCGGGCTTTCCGAAAAGCCGCAACACAAGCAGCACAGTAAAAAAAATGCCTCATTTACAATGCATGCGTTCTTATTTTGCTTGTTTTCGTTTTTTGCTTGTTTACGCAAGGAAATTGGAGGAGATGAGTTCAACAGTTAATTTAAAAAGATCCATGATAAAACAAAAAAAACCATGAAATCAGAAAACCGGAAAAAACAAAGTCTGGGAGGTTTCAATTTTCTTCAACTAAAAGAAAGTAGCGAACGTATTATGTTTCGCGGAAAACCTCATCAGCAGAGCGGAAAATAAAACAGTGCAGTTTTTTTTCAATCCCACCCATTCCTAACTGAAATCCGAAATGAGATTACATGCATTGAGGAGCAACAGACAGTAGCCGCAAGGTACACAGAACAGAAAAAGACTTATTGCATTTTTCTCATGCTAGAAACTATATTTGCAGTCCTGTTGCTGAGCCTGAAAGCCTTCATTCAAACTCTGGCTGGAGCAACTAGTCCGTATCATGTCAAATGTAAAAAAACAATAAACCGCAATGGTGCTCATTCAGTCACTTTGTTTTTTGTGTTACTGTTGCCTTCAAAAGTGTGTTCGGCGCGTTTCGCACTGTGTTTGACATTTGTTTTCATCAAAACCAGCAGCGAATTTCAAGTCAGATGTTTTCCGTACATGCAAACGAGACACAGTTCCAATGCCCGATTTAAACGGATGTGCCTGTGTGACACCATCGCGCTTATATATTCGGTCTTTTTTGCCTGTCTGGCTGGGATTTGAATTACCGCAGTGTGCTGATTGGTCGCACTCGCATGCCGACGAAGCCAATCAGCGTGCTGCACATGATGCTTCATGAGCAGACCACTGTAGCGAGACTGTGGCCCATTAGTTGCAGACTGATCGAATTTTCAATACGATAACAACGAAAAACTCCAACACAACATGACATCAACGAAGGACGAAAACGATCCGAAAGGCCACCACAACACAGCGGCAAAGCCGACCAGTAGTGCCCGTGATCATTTCAATCGAACACTGAACAAATCAATGAAGCGTATCACGAACAATAGGGCACAATCGAAAAAGTACGAAATCGACGGCAACAACAACAACAACAACAACAATCAAAAGTCGGTGAAAAACAATAATGACGCTAACAACAATAATAACTCGACCATGCGCGACGCAAAGCGAACGAACAAAGTGGCAACCGTTGCGATTCCGATAGAGGCGTTGGTTGAAAAGCAACCGATCACGCTTGAGTGTCCGTATTGCAATCAGGAGGTAAAGTTCAGAAAAAGCTCAATTGACGTTTGATTCGAATGCGCCGTTTGTGAGCGTCTGATGTACTGATTGTCCGTGTAAAATAAAGAAATAAATAACGTCAGAATAAAGAATTTATTTTGAATATTCTCTCATTTTTATCGCTGCCGCGCCACCCCCACGACTGAGATGCAGGTTTCAGTTCAAAAACGTTTCAGCCAAAATGATACGGTGTTCGCAGTTACTTTGGGTAATTTTACACAGACTATAAGATCTGCCTGTGGTAAAACAGCTTCGGCAGTTCCGCACGGTGTCCGTCGCACTGACGAGCCAGGGGGCACCGCGGTATGCGTCTACCTGGCGAAACCGCAAACAGCGAAATTCATGTATTCACTGAGCGCAGCTACTAAGCATAATTTTTTCGTTGAGCTGGCAATGGTAGCGAAAAAATGCTGTTTCAAATAAATAGTGGAAAAAGATGTTGAGCCACACCATTCTCAGCGTCATTGGTGACAACAACGTTTTTTTCAGACCGACACGGTGGTCACCCATCGGTCCCGTTGCGGTCTTGGCGTTCGTCTGTGGTTCTTCGTGTTGCTGATTATTTCCGGGTTTGTTTTTCTGGAAACCTTTGTAGTTTGCCCGCAGCCATCACTGCATTACGCTGAGTCAATCCTCACGACATCCGTATTTTGCATAATCAGATTTCAGCGGACTCCACGGAACGTTTCATGACATTACTGCCACATACCAATAGCAGTTGCGCAACATTTTTCCAAAGTTCTGTTGAGGCAGAGCGTTACTAATGTTCACAAAATATGTTAGAAAAACGATTGAGAAAAAACAATTATTCTCAAAAAAATATTTCAGTTGCATCTTCGGCTGTTGTTTGCTGCCGTTTCTGGTCGACGGACTGAAAGAAGCACAGCATCGCTGCGGCAAATGCAAACGGTACTTGGCCAGTTACAACTACGTTTGACATCCGGGGTTTTTGTTGTTGTTGAAATGCTGTACATATTTTGTTAAGGGGCATTCAAGCAGTATTCACTGACCGCTCAGCTATGTTTTAACACAGCTGCGCGTCACTAAATAATGCTTCATGAATGCGCCTTTATGAACGTTTGCTTTAAACGTGGTCGTCGTGCTTGCTGTTAGTATTGCTTCAAACAATGAATACCTATTGCGTTCCGCAAGCCTTCGATTGCACCATGTAACACTCTGATTGACTGTGTTGCCAGACTGACACCAACTAAGACACTGCAAAAAACGAAAACAAAAACAATTTTGTACGACAAGACAAGAACGCTGAAACAGCAGAAGCAAACACCGCAAAAAACCGTCAAACAGCACTGAAGCGAAACAACAGACATCGCAAACAAAAGAACGCAGAAACAATTTTTTGAACATCAACAAGAAACAAAGCTGTATCATCTCCAGATTCTGCAATTTTTTTATTTCTTCGATTATTGTTGTCGATCCAACTGCGCCTGCCGCTGTCGCAACCGCTCGAACATTCGGTCGGAGGCATCTATCGACTCCGGACCAGTCCAGTCGCGTGCTGAAAAAAATAAAATAAAACACAATTGCTCATGACATTAAGTAATGCGTCATTGTTCAATATTTCGAACGCAATCAGGCACGACACGTCAGGTCAAGTTTTGTGTTCTTCCACACAACCGTCCATCGAGACGTGCCTGATGTAGAGCAGCATGAACGGTCCTTTAAGGTCCGTTTATACCTGATGTATGCGCATACGGCACGGCACGTCACGTCACGTCACTTTAGGTCCCGTGTTATTGCATATTACCGTTCGTACCTGACGTACGTCGACCTACGTCTGCATACGTCAGGTATAAACGGGCCTTTACTGTCGCCGCATACAGACGGTTGTTTCAGAGTCTGAATATCGCATCACGAGACACCGTTGCACTACGTAATTGGTATCATAACGCCGATTGGACTCCGTCCGTGATACCAGACATAATTCAACCAATCAGCGTGAAAATCGCGCAAAATCAAAAAACCCAGCCTAATCACTAAAACTTACCTCCAAGCAACTGGAACGTGTTCAGTCGGCGTCGCTGTGCACTTCGCGACGTGGTGCCGGTCGAGGCGGTCGACGCCGAGAACGAGGCCGCCGGCGACATTGGCGGCGACGCAGACACGCCCGCGGACGCCTGCTTCTTCCGCTCGTCTCGTGTCGTTTTCGTCTCCAGTTTCACGGGCGTCTGCGGCGTGACGAAATCTGCATCCGCTGTTTTCGGCACTCGTGTCGACCTGTTGGAAATCACTGATAGTCGGTGTCCAATAAACAACGAGGAAAACTGAAGCGGCCGGCCATTCATGAAGCAGCATTTAGTGACACGTAGCTACGTTTGAATGTCGCTTAATAGTCGCTCATGTGTGGCCAATCAGCAGACCCCATTCAAATGCAATGCCACATAGCAAGTGACAAACTTTGCCGCCGGTGTGCTGCTCAGGGTTGGTCTGCCTCGTTTCCCGGCCACTTTCCGCTTCTTTTCGGTTTCGTCCGCAGATTTTTTCTTCGTCTTCGGTCCTTTTTTCTTTTTCTCGTCCGAATTCGGCGCCTTTGACATTCGAGCGACACGCTGTTTTTTCTTCTGTTGCACTGCTGGCTCCTAGAAAAAATTATAAAAAATAACACAACAGTCCAACTCTATACAATCTAGCCAACTAGCTGATTGGTTATTGAGCACGTGATGAAGTTGTGTCCAATTGGAAACACCACACACGTACCTCAAAATCGCCATCATCGAACTGAGCATCTCGTTCTGGAATCGGAGGCTGTTGCAGCTCTGGCTGAACGGGATCCACTGATTTGCGCTTCCTTCGCTTGGCCGTCTCTTTCTTTGGCGCGACCACTTTCGATGGCACGGCAACGCGCTTTGTTGGCAACTCAAACTCCTGAGATGGAATAGACGGAATTTAGGCTGATGATGATTGTTAACCATAGATGAATGAGATAAATGAGGAACTCATTGATTTGGCGCAATAACAGTCAAAACCGGCAGAACATTCAAAACACTTGTTGTTTATTTTAGATAGTTTTACTTCCTTAACCTGCTTCAGTCGTGGAGCCGCCGGTCGTTTTGCAGACTTTCTCGGCGACGATTTCTTCTGTTTCTTGTTCAGTTCGGCGTCCACGTCGTCGGGCGGGGGCGTGCGCGCTTGTTCTGTTGCCCGTTCTTTCGTGACGTCAATGGCGACCGGCGATGTCAGCAGCTCTGAGTGTTTTTTTGGGGAAAAATTGGCTTCGGGCGATTGCGGTTCACATTCACATTCAAAACTACCGTCTAGTTCTGTATCATATGCAATTAGCTGATTGGTTGGTACACACATGCATTCTGTGCAGGCACTGCTGTGACGGCGGCGTCATCATCAACAAGCAATCAGCTACAACTCCAAAATCATAGGCAATCAGCTGATTGGTTGGTGTGATCACGTGATGCGTGCTTTCTGTGCAAACCAAACTCCGCGCCCACAGCAGTGCATGCCTTCTGTGCACAGAAGGCATGCACCGTGTAATCGATCACCAACCACACACCGCTGATCATAGCCTATCTATAGTTTCGAGTTCGAGTGCCATTCGTGATACGGACCAAGGTGTGTGTTCAACTTTCACATCAAACCGCCCAAAAGTGCACACCACTCTGCTGTTTTCCAGGCGACGCCGTCTGCTGATTGGTCGGCGGGCCAACCGAGTCCATACGATGCCGCCGATGCTTGGACGGACGTGCCGCGGCGGCATAGGCGCGCTCACGCAGCGCAGCTCGGCGATCCTGGAACGAAACGAGCTCGTTTGGGGGGGCACATCGCTTGATGAGGTCAGCCGGTATCCTGCATCTGGTGGTTGGCCGGGGGATGCACAGAACCATCGTACAACTTGGCTTGATTTGCACGATCACGAAAATACCGAACAGAAACGCCAAACAGCATTCAGCAATATTTTAATGCGCAGCTTGAGCATCAATCAAAACGTCAAACCAATAAACAGCAAATCAAATCACAAAAACTACAAAGAACGAACGCGCGCGTACCCGAACGGCGTGTTTCGCCGGTGACTGCGAGAACGCACGCTCGACGGAGTCGGCGCCCGCAGCCGTGCGACGGCTCATACGGGCGTCGTAATCGGCCGAGAGGCTGAGAATGTGTCGGTGAAGTGAACAGGCATATTGAACGGTGAAATATTTCTTTCGAAACCAAAAGTTCGCTGTTTTCGGTTTGGTCACGGAAGACGGATGTCGCGGTGACCCGCCTGGCTCGTCAGTGCGACCGGACAGGACACCGAGTCACTTTAGAGCCAACTCAAATAGTCCGAGTCGGAAGTCAAGTCAAACAGCAGAAGTGCTGGGTTGTGGTGTGGTCAAAACAATAACTGTGAAACGGGCACACAGACCAATCAGCGTGTCAGATCGTAATGCGCTCTCGAAACCAACACTCCGATTTCCATTTCACGCCAGTGCGTCAGAACGTCAGAATAAAGCGCCGCACAGCTCACCTCTGCAGTATTTCCACCGGTCCAACGGCCGTCGTGGACGCGATCGCAGAGGCGGCCGGAAAATGATGCACTAAACTCGCCTTGCTCGCCGTGTATTCGCGACGGAGCACAGAAAGATTCTGCAAATTGCAATGAAAATAGACCTTTTTCAAATACACCTACTGCTCCATTTCAACGAAAGAAGCAGCAAACATTGCAACACCAACCAATGTCAACGGATCATCAAGCAGACCGGACAACTGGTTGACGTCCATCGTGGACTCCGGATTTTGACCGCTCGTCGACGCCGTCAGAATCTCGAGCTCGAAACGGCGCGCCGTCGTCAGCGGATTGTGCTGCAAATGGAAGATGGAAAAGTGAAGTCGATAACAGGCGATTCAATGATAAATAATGCCGTGATTTCCTGTGTTGAGTCAGTTTTGTATCGTTTGTACTGCTCTGTATTCCGGTGGTCTTGTGGTAAACTAACATCAGAAGAATTTGGGGACGATCAAATGCTTTCACTGTAAAACCTGCATTTTCAGATGGAGGTATGAGAATATCGACAGATAGGCAGCCTAGCGCATATGTATTGAACTACAGCTTGAACCTACAGTATGGCCGCCGAACAATTAAGACAGTCCTTGTATTCTCCATCAAGGCGGGATCAGACGCAGACTGATACCGTATTACCTCTATTAACCCCCCCCCAAATTAACCCCCCCCCAAAATAAACCCCCACCCCCTCGACAAGTTTCCAAATAATCCCCCCCAAAAATAATCCCCCATGGGGGATTATTGAAACCTGTTTGAAACAAAAACCCAGCGAATACAGAGGCTGGTTGCAGTGAAAATTATGAAATTGTGCTACCAAAGGCCCCAAATGGATGAGTTAATGGTAATTTCATTACAAAAGGCTGTTGTAAAAGGAAATTTCTATGTATAGTAGAAGTTTCTGCGACTTCCTTCCTGCCATGGAAGGTATTTTTGCCATTTTGCCCACTCCTAAAAATGGTTTCCAAATAAACCCCCCAAAAATAAAGCCCCCCCCAAAAAAATAAACCCCCCCCAGAAGTCGCTGAAGAAATAAACCCCCATGGGGGTTTATTAGAGGTAATACGGTACTGGTCTTTTTCAAGAATGCTAAGACCATTCCCAATCGCGTGTCTAAGGAGAAAAAATGAACAGTATAGCACAAAGAATCAATTATCAATAGTTGACGTCTGATTTGACACACAATTGGGTTTCTGAACGTCTTTTTCTCTCATTCAAATTTCAATCAAACCAAGCAACCTCATCTGCAAACGCAGTCACATGGAACGCGTGATCAACGAGCAACTTCTGCAGCACGTACAACGAATCAAAGTGGCCGCCCGCGCGCAGCGCTTGCGTCAGCGAATGCAGTTCGTCCATTTGACGCGTTGAGATGCGGATCTGAAGAAAGTGGATGCGGATGACGCGATGATGATTTGGCTCGTTTCAGTCTGAAGTACTTTTTTTGTCACGTGCACACGTGATGCATTTACTCTGTACATATTATACGGGCGCCCAACAATGCCTGGCCTGCACAGAATGCATGCATCACGTGGTCACCAACCAATCAGCTAATTGCACATGATAGATAAACAGATTGTGAATAACCAAACCGTTAGGACCGTCGTCCAATCATCAAATTTTGAAAAAAGGTGGGTATCCAGCAAATTTTTTTCGCACAAATTTCTTTCATGAAAAACCGACACAGCAACACCAACTTTCATGCGATACTTTTCCAGCTGTAAATAGTAGAGCGAATAGAGCAGATAAAGACCGCCGACTTGGTCGAGCAGTTCTCGTGCAACTGGCGGCATGTAGTACGACAGCGTCGCGTTTAATGCACGCTCGGAGAACTGAAACACGGAGGCGTCGCAAAAAAAAACGTGACACATCTGATTCATCTTTCCAATTGAATTGGTGTTCATGATTGGCTGCATAAGCATAACTGCCAACATTGGCCAATTGGAATCAGCAATCATTGAGCAAGCGATCGAATCAACTTGCTGAACTTGAATAGCATTCAGGCAACGATGTCAGTCAAAAACGACAGTGCAAACTGAAAGGAAGTAGGGATATAGTGCGGTGATTGGAACGTGTCAGAGCGGCGTTAGCAGACACACACGATGCACGATCAATGCTGAGGCCAGTTTCATGAAAACTCGTCTGGCAAAGCCTCGCCAGTGAGGCCCTGAATGAAATCACGAAACAGTTACGTTTGCCAACGGAAACTGACCCACCACTGTTCGCTCTTGAACTCGAAACGTGAGGAAATTGAGTTGTGTTGTCTAATTTACTCAGGCGCTCAGGTGCGCGACTACACTATTGTGCATTAATTCAAACGTGCCCGGACTAAAATGACGTCATTTGCTTTAAAAACGCCCGTTTGTCAAAGTACAGGCACTAAAATGTCAGTTTGGTAAACGGAAAATCTGGTTTGCTGTGAACGGCAAGCGCATGTTTCGCGGCACATGACGTCATTTCAGTGGGACACGTTTAAAAAATAGGTCATACACTACCAAACCTTTATAAAAACGCCCCCATGGCATTTGCTATGGTCTCATCACTGTCTGACCAGTTCCAATAAGCACACTGTACTACAACGTGCAAGCACTGTTTCCTGCGGTTTCGCCTGGTAAGCGTACACCGCGGGGCCCGGCCCAGGCTCGTCAGTACGTCAAGGCCCGGGCCGCTGCACAGCCGAATCACAAAAATGATGACCAGCGCAGACGGATGTCATGTCTGGCTGAAACATCAGCAACGTTCGCCGAACCTCACGACACTCCGGCTCGTTCTGCGTGCGGCCCCAGTAGATGTGCGAGAAGCGTGCCTTTCGGAAGCACTCGACGAATTTCGCGAACGGCATCGACTCCATGGCTCGATATTCGCGCAGCAACGTTTCGGCGTCCGTTCGATAGCCGGCGAGCACCGGCAGAATTGACAGGCCGGCGCCTTTCACCATTCTTTCTTTGTCTTTCGCTCGACACTGAAGGTCTTTCTTTATTGCAGCTTTTTCTCTAAAATCGAACCGCAACTCTGGAAAATTGTCAGGACTGATGAATTCTGATTGAAAATTGAGAAACACAGCCAGTGCCAGTTATAACCAAAGTCGCACTTTGTGTGCTCGTCTTAAAAAGTGTGCCCGCCTGCACTTGCTCGCCAGAAAATGAAAAGAGCGAACAGTAAAATGAATAGTAAAATGAGTAAATTATTAAAGGAAGTAACTGCATTTATGCTCTATGCAGAACACCGGATTTTCAAACAGGTGTTTCCAAAAAATTGATCTTCCAATGACAGAACGTATTCGGATTTTTATTCAAACCATCGTAAATCGTTTGACACAAACCAAGCAAATAGCAACAATATTTTTCACAATCAAATAAAAACAGGCAGTTTTGAGTGTTGTTCAATAGCAACAACAATTGCATTTCTGAGATAAAGGCCTTTAAAACATAAACAAGAAAAAAATGACCTGCTTGCTGCTAAATTTGCGTTTTGCAATTATTGAATCAGAGGAACGAGCTTGACAAGCTGAAAATTTGACAGTGAACAAAACGAAGTAAGATAACAAACAACAAATAACTTGACAAGATCACAGCGTTTTTAAAGAACAGATTTTTTCGTTGTAAGCATAATTGATTTTACGATTAAAAGCTTTTGAATGATAAAAACCCGAAAGCAGTTTAAAATTTTTGTTTACAATTTAAAAAAAATGAAACTGGCATGTCAGTATAATTTAAGGACGCTTAATTTAATAACAGGACCTTTAAGAAACGTTATAATTTTCTGAAAAATCTAAAACTTATCTGCAAACTGCAGTTTATTGGTAAAGTAAAGAATCATGCTAATGAAAAAAACAGCAAAGATAGCAGAGTGAATTGAAATCAAACCAGGAAGAGAACTCAACTTTGAAAATAGGTAAAATCAATCGATAACTACAAATAATTAACGAAAGCTAACACGGAAAAACACCCGCAAAAATGTACTCGCCGACGGTGAGTAAAACTGACACGAGAAGTATTTACAGAAACTCAAAAACCACTGAACTGTTTTTGGGATGAAATAATCATTAAAGAAAACATCGCATATAAACAAGAACCGCGAGAAGATCACCGGCAAAGAAACAACAACTGTAATAAAAATTCTTGATCAAATTTCAAACTTCGAAGACATGAAAACGAGTGGAAAAAAGCAATGGGGAGACGTGGAAAAACATGAAAAAAACGAATATAAAGTGAAAGCAAGTATGAAAACAGCCCGAGATCAAAATTGTGTAACAAAAGTGACGACAAGAACGGTGTTTCCAACCGATCAACAAATTTGCGGCTCATCGTGTTTCTCCGATGTCACCGTTTATTCGTCTGCTGGCATTTCGGTGTTCGTGCGATTTTGATGGTCTGCAGCTTCAAGGGTGAGACGCGCTTGCGTGACTGCCGTGCATCTGGGTGATCGCGACGACGCCGCTGCTGCTGCAAATCGCAACCGATCCGCCGAACGACGGCGTCCGTCAGCTGGCGGATTCGGTCGACGGCGTTCGCTGGAGTTGGCGGTTTCGTGGCGACCTTGCGAAAACAGGTGTTGCCTCGTCGCTGTTTCCATTATTTCATTTGGCTGCTCTGAAGAGGAACGGTGATCAATTTGAATTGGTATTCTTGATTTAGACAGGAACGACGTTTTCCATGACTGTAGGGCCCACAGGTGTTTCAGTAGTAGTGGGTAGGTGTTTGACGCGTTATTTCTCGAGTTGTGTTGAACCCATATTCAATGAAATTTTAGACGAGTTGTTTAGGAAAGTTTAACTTAGATTTGTGCAAAATTTGAGAGAAATTCATTCACCTGCACATGAATGACAGAGAAAAACACAAAGAAATTCAAAAAAATGGATCAGAAAATATCAGATCACGCGATACCACCGGAAAACAAAAGACAACACTCAATGCAAACATTCAACAGAACCCTTCAAAATGTGTATGGCGATAACAGCAAACATCAACAACAACGACAACAGTCAACTCAATCAAATTTCTCAGTGTCCACCATGAGCCTCAATGCATCGCTTGCACCTATCCGTCACGCCAAAACCGCTCTCGTGCGCATGTACGCTGGCAACGATTCGAAAGCCTCGGAGATGAATTGTTTTAGCTGGGACGATGACGTCGGATGAAAAAACATTTCAGACGATGTGAGTTCAGAAGATCTGGCTGCATACAAGGTAGATATTTCAATCTGGTTCCAAACAAGAACCTCTACAGTGTTGAAACTACATTTTGGGTGCTGCTCTGTCATTCGTGCAAGAGGTGAATGAATTTCTGCAAAATTTTAAAATAAATCTAAGCGAACTTTTCAGAAGAACTGTTTGAAAACTTTATTGAATATGGTTCAACACAACTCGAGCAATAATGCGTCAAACACCTACCCACTACTCTTGAAACACCCTGTACATTGTATTTCCATATCATGTACAACGAGTTGATTGGTTAGTGACCACGTGATGCATGTATGGTTAGCTGCAGTTCTAGATATTTTCCCTCTGCCAGGCTACGCCTCGTACAAGAGCAAGTAACCGAACCAATTAGTTGATTCCAGATGGATATAGTCCTTTATGGACTGTAGACTGT